>OZJO01012666.1:0-16923 GCA_900406225.1 Acrobeloides nanus | reverse complement strand
TCCCGGAAGAGTGGTCAAGTGGTTAGGGCGTCGGTCCATGGATCTGAAGGTCGCGTCACACTCCCCCCCCCCCTCCCCCCTAGCGCGGAGTGCTCGGTTCCCAGTACTTTTAAAAATCTGTCTTATCCATCTTGATTACCCTGTATGTTCGTACAAACAGTAGATTTAAAGTTGGTGAACTTTTTTAAAGGCATTTGGATTAAAAATAGATGGTTTTATAAAATTACACACGAAAAACTTCAATATTACAATAGCGGATATACAATATTAAAATATGAGCTCAAAGTAAAATCCGTAGCCGACGCGTTCTGAATCCACGCTGGATCCACCATATTCATCATCCTACCATCTCCGTTCCAAGTCCAAGCTAAAGTTGTCCATCCTTTTGATTTAGCATACCCAACTATCTCAGTGACATTTGCTCTTGTTTGATCTCCGGTTTCACCGAATTCACCCACAATACAGGGTAGTCCAGCAGAAGCAAGTTCGTCTAGATCAGCAGTAGATAAACGTCGGCTGCATCCTTGACTACATGCAGGTGGGTAAATATGAGTGGACATGACTATATTGGTATCGTTGATTTTAGTGCCGAATGTCCCTTTTACAGCGTCGGCAGCTGTTCCGGTTTCTTGGCCCCAACCGGGGATATCAATGATGAGTCTTCCAGGGTAGACCTAAAAAATGAGAAGCATATGAAGCCTTATATAAAAGATTATCCATAAGCTAGTTACTCGAGTCACGTTATAATATGCTTAAATGCTAAGCATTAGCCGAAATCTTAGGCCTCCCGAGAAACTTAGCAAAAAAAGATTAAACCTAAATCTAGGACTAACAAGGGACATTTTAGATATATAAGATTTTTTAGAGTTTCTCGAAAAAATCCGAGAAACTTCGATTGTTGGGCCATTTTTACAAGGAGCATAGTTGGAGGCATACTTGAATAGGGGGTCATAATTACGACCCCCCCCCCTGCGCCGCGAAAAATGGGGGGGGATCGCGCCGAAAGGCAAAAATTTCCTTTAGACCCCCCCCCCTATTCATGAAAGCGTTTCTTAACATTTTCCGTTGTAATATTGAAACCGCGTCATTCATGGATTATAAATTTATACATTATTTTATTCCGCGCCGAAGGTGTTGAATAAATAATTTTATACCTGCCTAACCATTCGAATCGCCAAATTATACGCTTTGGCATAATCGTTAGCAGAAATATTGTGATTCCCCCACTCGTTCATCAGATTTATCGTAAAATCTCCACCTAGAGCGAAATAATTTTGCATCCACCAATATGATGCGTTAGTCAACTCGTTTACATCATTAGTTCCCAACACTGTATGTTTGTGATAAGTAGCAATAACATTATATCCATTGTTTTTAGCTTCAGTGATCCAAGTTTTTGCCAGGTTGATGTCAATATCTGGCTCAATTTCTATTCGAACAGTTTTGATTTTCGTTTGTTCCTTCATTAAAGCCCAGCCGAAAGAGACGCTTCCATTGTTGTAATAGGAAGGTTGGAGGTTTACGCCATTGGGAAGAACACCAGCTTGAGTGAGTGTGAAAAAGCTGACTAGGATTTACCACATTTAGAGAACCACATTTGGATTCATATTTTTTTAATGTACCGACAATGAAACTTTTATTCTAAAATGTCGAAATTCAATTAAAAAAACTAGCAACAGTGGTGCTATTTTTTTAAATAAAATTGAAAAATCAAAAACAATAACGTTTTACACTATCATGAGTTTGTGCTCTCAATGAGTTTTATACCCATATGTTGTTCGTTCTTTGATATTAAGATTCACTCGAACTAAACTATTATCAACAAAAAATTTAGCATGTGAATTAGAAGTTTGCACTTCCTTTTAGTTAGAAATCAAGAACATATACGATAAAAAGAAGTGCAAAGCTGTCCTCGTGTAGTTGTCACAAAAACCAATGTGTTGGGCACACATTCCTATGTAATATATAGAGTGATCAAGATAGGCTAGATTTAAAAAAATCATATCTCAAAAACTATAACGATTTGAGCTAAAACCAAAATACCATCATGTAGAGGGTGTCGCGAATAATCGCGAAAATAAATATTTTTTATGCAAATTTTTTGAATATTTTAAACCCATAGGTCGGCAAGGGGGAGCCTCCCTCTTGACCCACTCACTCATGGACTTAAAATTATGGGGGACCACCTCATCGGAGGTCCCCTCCCCCCACCTCTTGTTTTCTTTCTTCAGAATCTTGTTTCTTCCCGCCTCGAGTTATGCTTTTGTATACTGTCTAAACCTCACAAAGTGCAATGATTTTCTAGTTTTGTATGCTTTGGAAGGCTTCTATGTGAGGAATCGATTGTGCACATTGCCAGATATTGAAAACGCTTCCCTGACACTATATTAGCTTATTTTCGCACATCTCTTCCCTGAATCAGGATCAGGCAAGCATTTTCAAGACTCGGCAACGCTCGCAATCGATTCCTCGCATAGTAAAACTCCTATAGGGTTATTTTAGTGAAAAATAAAATTTTTTGAAAAAAATCGCAAAATTGCTCTTTTTAGGGCACTTTCTACAAAGATATCTTAAAACAATTTTATAAAAACGAATAAGTTGATTAAAAATAAATTTATTTGTAAAGTGAATATCCTACATTAAACGTGTAATATGTGTCTGTGTGACCAGAGGATCTTGGGAACGTTTAATTTAAACCCTCAACTCTAAAACAAAAGTTGTAAGGGATGATGATAGAAGATGATCGACGTCACTTTTATGGGGGTACCCCTTCAAAAAAAATTTCAATTTTTTTCACAAAAAGTTTAGCTGTAACAACGAATAGTAATAAAAAGTATTAGTAATAACCAGGATTTTCTGACAGGGGAGGGGCTAATCGAGTAAAATGACCAAAAATGTTGAAAAATCATAAGGTAGCTGTTGTTTTTTATTTTTCCTTAACATTTTTGGCGACAGGGGGGAGGCTATAGCCCCCTTTGCTACGCCTATGGTAATAACTAATACATTTTTAACGTTGAGTTTCGCTCGGAAGTTATGAGTTATTGCCATTATGAGTCTTTCTCCCTAGCGCGAAGCGCTCGGCTCTCAGTACTTTTATTAAAAAAACAAAATTTTCTTTTAAACACTTAATGCCGATCACTTGCTGCATTAGTGACGCTGTGGATTGTGATGGATCTTCGTGCTGCGAACGGGACTGCGTTTGAATCTGCAAAACTTTTGGTAGCAGCAATTTCTGATTTTTTGCTCGAAAATATTTCTTTTAATTTAGCTCTGACCATTGAGTTAAACGAGAATATTACAATTGCATGAATGGTATTCAACAATAGATTGCTCCATGTTAGAAAAAAGTTTACGAAGGAGCTTATATCACCTTCTGCTGGAATCTGTGGAACAAAAATAAAAGCCAAGTTTTCTAATTCGAACACTACACAGATGAGAACGCTCTAAAAATTTTTCTAAAATTATGTTGATTTCGAAATATTTGGAGCTAGTTCACTTATTGGACCGCACTTATCGAGACTCGAACGTTCAAAAATGTTTACTTTAAAAATCGACAAAAAAATATCGTATTAGGATTTTTTAGTCGAAAAACACGTTGGTATCCGTTATAATATAAGATGATTCGACGAAGGGACGCTGCCACGTTGATACCCTTGATCTTACGCCATGTCAGACTAAACACGAGTATCATAACGGATCGTTGCCTAGTCTATCGTCTAATTGCGTTTACTCGTAGAGGATTACGCCACCTCACTGTAAATCATGGTCTCAACTTCGTCGGCCTAACTACAGGTGCTCACATACAGACTATGGAGCAGAGATGTTTTGGGAATGGGAATTCCGGGAATGGTAATGGAAACTCCCAAAACTCAAAATCATTTTGGGAATGAAAATGGGAATTCCCGTAACAAATTCAATGATGTTGGAGTTTTGGAAATTCCCATTTCTATTCCCAAAACGAAATTTCCATTCCCAAAACATTTCTGCTATGGAGAACAAGAACAACCAATGGAAAGAGTGAGTTCAATGTCGTCACGGCATTCGTACTCATCCACTACCCAGTATCAAGGAGTTCAATTGGCGTGAACGTTTCGGTCAGCGAAATGAAGTGCTCTTCAACCTATGGTCACAAGTTGCGACTTTCTTTCCGTGCAATCCGTAAAGGCTTTCATGATTTTTCACGGTCCTCTTTAGGGCCACAAGGAGTGTCAAAGCCCATGCCCTCAGAGAAATGGCTCTCTGGAGCACCCCGGATAACACGAAATGATGGGCTATCAAGTTTTTCATGGTTTTCATGCAAAAATAACGATACCAATGTGTTTTTCAACTAAAAAACCCTAATACGATATTTTTTGGTCGATTTTAAAAGAAAATTTTTTTGAACGTCGAACCTCGCGGCCCAATAGGTGAACTAGCTCAAAATATTTTTAATTTATTAAATCAAATCGATTAATTTAATTTTTAAAATGTAAAAATTCCTTTTTGTATGATAAGCCAAAAATTGTGATAAGACAAAATTTGATGTCCCTATTTTTGTTTTCGTGGACAAGGTCCTTCTAGAAAAAATACATCTTCTAGTATGAGGAGCTGAATGTATGCTTAATGATAATGCTTCGAGAGTCCGGGTCATAAAAAATTGGGTATGATAAAGATCACATTTTGCATAGCTGTTAATAGCGACTGCATACCGCTGCATATTTTCGAAAGCTTTATTCAGATTGAGTGAAAAAGATGGTCCATCATGGCCATCATACAACAACTCTTTCTGTTCGACGATTTCGTAAGTACTCAATTTTAACTTGCATTATATAAAATTAAGACCCCACTCAACTTCCTTTTATGTCTCCGTGTAGGCCAGTATCCAGGCTTTAGCGAGGAGTGGAAAAAAATTATTTTACCATCGATTCGGTTTGAGGAGACAATACTGTAATTCGATTTTCCAAAAACGCAAAAATTTGTCAAAAAATGTCCCAAAAAGTTGAAAATTTTGACGAAAATTAGTGAAAAAATTGATATTTTTTTTTGTTAAGAATTGCAATTTTTGTTGAAAAATTAGCAAATTTTGGGCGAGGGGTCACTTGCGTCCGGAAATTTGCGTCCCGGACTTTTCCGTCCGAATATTTGAGTCCGGACATTTGCGCCCGGACATTTGCGTCCGGAAACTTCCGTCTCGGACATTTCCGCCCCGGATATTTGCGTACGGACATTCATCAAAATTTTCACCAACGTCCGGACGCAAATGCACGGGACTCAAATGTCCGGGACGGATATTTCCAGACGCAAATGATCCTTCGCCAAATTTTGGACATTTTTTGGCAAAAACTTAAGGGGGTTATGATAATTTTTTCATTTTTTTAAGCGACGGGAGCAATTTTCTCCCTCTATTCCCTTAATATAGGCCTGTGAGTGCGGATGGTGTTTCGGCGAAAACACCGAAAATAGCACACCTATACCGGACCCCCCCCCCCCCCCCCCCCCCCCCCCAGCTACGTCCTTGCTTCTCAGTCTACTCCCATCTCAATGCAGGGTCCAGTGCTTATGCCTTTTTGGTCTCTAAGCTTGACTTACTTTTCAAGCCTTGCTTTGTATATCATGTTCTACATTTGCCTATTAAAAATTTTCAAAATTTAAATTTTTCATATTTATTATTTAAGGCAAACGCTTTGACAACTATGATAAATACCGGCATGGACACTTGACTCGCTACCAAGCTCGTGCACTTTTTGATGAAGTTGCTGGTCATCACGGCCATCATCATGCTCATATCCGCGATTTCAATCGTGCTTTTCATCATCGTGCACGCCAACAAGATCACGAGTACATCACGTTTAAAGGTTGGTTAAAAATTTTTTTAATAAAAAATCACAAGCACTTGGAAAAATTCAATTTGTTGGAAAGTTAAAATAGTTTGAAACAAAATATTTAGGCGAAGGTGGAAGAGGATCACTGGATTCTAGGAATCTGACTCCGCCAAGCTTAAGTTCGAAACATTGCGAATCGCCGGATTTTGAAGAAACCTTAAGCCTTATTAAGTCAAAGTCAGCCTTCAAACTGCATGGCTTAGTCCTAGGCTTAGGCTTCAAACTACCCCTATAGATTAAATCGGTTTGTCACAATGACCCAAGCTTCTTGGATTTTTAAAATGTTCGATTTTAGATGCATTGTACATGCTGAAAGACCTCAACATCCATGAGCATAAAAAACATCACAAGGAGCGTGCTAGCTCGACTAGCTCATCTAGCACCTCCTCTTCTTCATCTTCATCATCCATCTTAGAAAGTAAGAAAAAGCAGCATAAACATCATGATCATCGCAAGAAGGAATACAGTGCAAACTCCAGCAGCTCTAGTTCAAACTCTGACTCAAGCAGCTCCAGCAGATCAAGTTCAAGCTCAAGCTCATCCAGTGAAAGTGAAGCTGAGCACCACCACAAGAAACACAAAAAGGAAGAATCCGGATCAAGTTCTAGTTCTAGCAGCTCCAGCTCATCTTCTAGTGAAAGCAAACCGGAACATCATGACCATGGAAAGCATAATGAGAAATACGGAAAGCATCATAAAGAAGAATCTGGATCAAGCTCAAGCAGCTCCAGCTCTGTATCAAGTTCCAGCTCTAGCTCATCGAGTGAAAGCGAACCTGAGCACCATGGCAAGCACCACAAGAAACACGAGAAACACCATAAGAAGGCAGCAAGTTCGTCGAGCTCAAGCAGCTCCACCTCTGAATCAAGCTCAGGAACAAGTTCCAGCTCTAGTTCATCAAGTGATAGCGAACCCGAGCATGGACATGGCAAGCACCACAAGAAACACGAGAAATATCATAAGAAGGCAGCAAGTTCGTCGAGCTCACGCAGCTCATCAAGCTCTAGCTCAAGTGAAACTGAGCCAGAACATGGTAAGAAGCATGGAAAACACCACAAGACAGAATCCAGCTCTAGTTCCAGCAGCTCTAGTTCATCGAGTGAAAGTCACCATGGAAAGCACCACAAGAAGTATGAGAAACATCACAAGAAAGATTCGAGCTCTAGTTCTTCAAGCTCCAGCTCAAGCAGTTCTTCTGAAAGTGAGGCTGAGCATCATGGACATCATGATCATGGAGAGCACCATGTACACCACAAGAAGTACCACAAGAAGGAGAAACATAGAAAACACAAAAAACACCATGAACATAGAGAGCACCAAGAACACCACAAGAAGGAGAAATATGGCACACACGATAAGAAGCAAGATGAGAGTATTGGTTGTTGTGTGTCATAAACTTAATCGAGTTCAAATTTTTCGAGTTAGGCTGTAATTTTCTTTAAAAATAAAAGTTTTACATTTTAAAATAAATTAATCGATTTACCATTCAAGGTGTACCGAAAAGATGGAAAAATTTTCATAAATTTGGACGAGTTTAAATTCGAAGCGAGATTCGAACTCGAGCCGAGAAATTACAAATCTGTCACTTTAGCCACTCGGTCATAGGTCAAACTCCCAAACCTCATGATATGGTACTCATTTTGAAGCGCTCATCGAGCTGAGTTCTTTTTTTTACTCTTGCTTCCACTTTTTCGTCCTTTTGGTGAGTCGTGTCTTTCTTAAAATCTATTTTTTCATCCAAAATCAATAAAACGGGATTTTTTGAGTTCGTGTATTGTGGAAAATTTTAAGTGCACAAGTGCAAAAAATTATTTTTTGAGACTATGAGAAATTTCTAAAAATAGAAATGTTTTCCTGAAACTATGAAATGCAACTTGAAACATCATAAAAAAACAATATCCTTACCTGAACTAGCAATCTGATTTCTTTCTTATTCCTTATAACCGTTGTTTCGATTTTACGGCAATTTCTTATGGAATATGAAATGTTGAATTTAATTTCCAGAAAGATTATTACGTATAAAATTAACATAAAAGGTGGTAGGTATGTGCTTGCACCGAGGTCTAGCTAAAAAATTGTCTTTCTTTCAAACCCTTGTTTTTCAGCTTACTGTGGTAAAAAATATTTCGAAAAAAGTGGTCGCTTCTTTACATGTATATTCGATATAAAATGCTGTAAAAAATATTGTAAATAATTTCAAATTTATGTAAAAAAACCTTCTGTATTATAAGTTTTCCAACAACCACATAAATTTAATGCAGTTGTGTGCCCAAGTACGCATAGCCAAACAATGATAATAACTCTAAAAATTTGATGAAATGTTAAGAGAAATAAGACAAGAATATGAATAGAGTACACCGACAAAAAATTTTGGGTTGGGAAGTGCGGCACTAGTACAGTTGCCAACGAACAGTTGCAAACGGACAAATGCCAATGAAGTAACAAATTTCGGAGCTACTACACAATAGGGGGCCACCCACGTGAAAATTTTTTTCTGGAAATGGCCCCTATAGGAGTAAAAACATATATAAAGTGGTTCCGACTCCCCGAAAAAGCGACTCCGAGTCCCGAAAAGTGACTCCGAGTCCCCGGAAAGTCTCTCGTAAAAGTAATTTTAGTACAAAAAAGCGGGTTAGTACAAAAAAAATATTTATCTGACACAACTACGTCTCCGCATTGATGTTGATGGGTGTAAAATCTTAAACGTTTTGCCATCTTACCCGTAAATCCTTGGCCTGGTAAACAAGAAATCATTAAAACTCGGCCACATGAATACCAAAAATCGGTTTAAGGTCATTGCGAAGCAAAACAATAACAGTCCATTATAACAAAATGTATCAATAGTAGCAACCCATTGCGTAAATAATGGTGGATAAATTGCATGGCCGGCATAAGTTATAGGTACTGCCAAAGTTAGTTGAATGAACACCAAACTTAAAAGGTCGTTGATCAACATTTGCCATGCAATAATAAAGAAAGACATGGTTTCGAATTGTTTATGGCCCTGAAATATGATTTTTGAAAAATAAAAATTTAATCGATGTTTTGAATGAAATAATGGTTATTATTGAAAAAAGTATTGGGCTGTACCATAATTTTCCGGCTTTTGCTATTCTCATGGAATCTTTATAAAAATGACTCCTATGGGGTTTTTTTTAAATTGACGTACTTTTATTAGGACTACCATTAAAATTAAATTCATTGTTAAAGAAATTATAGCCATAACAGCATATGAACTAGCACCGAAAATACGAATCCAAGGTCGGATCGGTGCTGGAGCTATTTCTGTTGTATTTGTTATATTCATATTAATGTTCAATAGTGTTTAAAACTAAAAATAAACTACAACTATTAAAGATGCTGCCAAAATTCGTACTTTTTCTCAAAAAATGTTCGATACGAATGACTGGTTTTGAACTTTTACAGTTACGAGGATCTGGAGCATAGAAATTTAAGGGGTGGACGCCATGATACAGCTGCATGAGACCCGAAACATGGAGACACCCTATATTAAGCGATGGAGCGGAAAGTTTACTTTACGGGGCAAATTTCAAATATGTCAGTTGAAAATTTTTTGCAGTAGAAAGTTTCCTAGTGCAACGCTGCAAAAACGGAGCAGCGGCATTTTTTATTCTTGGATATATACCAATATATGTGTTTTAGCCTATTTTTTCACCCCATGGACCCCTATTTTACGGTATTTTTTATCGAGAAATGCTAGAACATTAACTGAACACCCCTCCCCCTTTTAGGGGGGGAGTGTTCAGGCGTGTGTCCAGCTCCCCATAACTGTACAAATCCAAAACCAACTAAGTATGAACTTTTGTACGAAGGTATAAACATTTTTCAGAAAAAATAGAAATTTTGACAGCACTGCTACTTAACAATTTTATAAAAATGTGAATTGAGGCTTTCTATTTAGCTTTTAATAAAATATTAAAGTTCAGGCTCTGCCTACGGAGTTTCTCAGGAGACCAAGTACACATCAAATGAAAAAATTTAATTTCTCAAAATTTGTGTTGCCCTGAGAAATTCACATGATCAAAAAGTTGTTTAATTCTTAGAAAATGAGATTTTTTACAAATTTTATTTATAAAGTGCAACCGAGTACGTAATTACGTATCAAAGTATACTCCGCTTCCCACGCAAAGTTCAAAAAAGTTGGGGCACCATAGCCTAGTGGTTAAGGAGTCAGACTATCAATATGAAGGCTAGAACTATCAATATAATACGGGTTCGATCCCACCCGAAGTCAATTCTTTTTTCACGGACCAAAGTGGAGAAAAAATGCGAGTTTTGATAAAAACTGAAAAAACATGTTCTTACAATGCTAATAGCTCATTCCAATCGAAATTAAAAAGTTTAGACACTGTGTCAATTTTTCGACTTTTTCAAAAATTTTCTAAGTCCTGAAAAATGGCGTTTTCGATAGGTGGCTAAAAATTGCAATATCTCAGCGAAAATTAAATGAAATTGACCAATTTTTTTCCTACAATATCCTACGGCTTTTAATCCACAATTATAAAGGAAATTTAAAAAAGCCCTTTTCTGTTTTATAAAAATGAATTTCATTTTCTACGATTGTTTCGGCTTCCAAGGCGAATAACTTTTTATGGTATCCTCCATTTTTTGAGATCTTGGTCTCAAAATGTACGCAACAATCTAGGCAAAACTTCGTATAGAGAGTTTTCCTTTTTAACAATCGAAAAAAATTTTTAAGTAAAAAAACTGAAAAAAGGCAGCTTTTTTGACAATTCCAAAAGGAAAGATTTTTATTTTGTCGAAAAACGACAAGACTCTCTATACAAAGTTTTGCCTAGATTGTTGCGCACATTTTGAGCCTAAGATCTCAAAAAATGGAAGATGTCATAAAAAGTTATTCGCATTAGTAAGTTTTACCCTTTGTAAATAGATCGAACTTTGTTTGATTCAAATATTTGACCTCTGTGGTGCAGTAACGAAGCCGTCGGCCGTTGGTCCACGGTGTTCAGTGTACAAAGCTGATAAAAAATTTAGCTTAGGGTAAAAAGTAGAAATTTTGTAAAAAGTAGAAAAATTAATTTTGACCTACAGAGTCTCTCAGAAGATCGAGTCCAAATAAGGCTTGTAAAAATTTATCAAAATTTGTGTTGTCCTGAGAAATTCCCATTATCAAAAAGTTTTTTAATTCTTAGAAAACGAGATTTTTTTACAAATTTTATTTATAAAATACACAGGTTTAGAACTTGATTTGTGAACATAAGTAAAAAATTGTATGATCAATGATCAAGATTAGTAGTTTTTTTTTAATGTTTGATTTTTGGTCTAGGATCGTCTCGGCCTCGGGATCCCGAAATCGCAAAAAATGGCAATTTTCGGGATCAAAATCATCGGGATCCCGCCAGCCCTATTGAAGAAAAAAGGGACGCAAAAATTTTACGCGTTATAAGGAAATTTGAATTTTTTATGAACCTTTTTATTATTTTAAATTTTTGTTGAATTTGTCATCTCATCCTTTCTCGAATATTTTTTATGCGGAAGTGTTTTCTCCCTATCCATACTGCTATTACAAATATGGGTATAGGCAAAAGGAAAGCACAGACGGATAGATTGTCATATACACGAATGAAACTGTTCAATGCTCAGAGTCTTCCTCTCAGATCGCTTTTTTCTCTCGTCCCATGTTTACGACCAACAATCGGTCTACACATTTGACCTGTGTTTATTTTTTATATTCTATGTCGGGAAGTTCTTTATAGGCATTTTCCTTATCAGAATTGAGCGTAAGATGGGATCTAACAAGAATAGTTTTGATTAATGAGAAAATTCTTGGGAGTCTCAAACTTTATAATGAGACATTTTTACGTTATTTACTTGGTGCGGCTCTAGAAAAATTGCAAATGCAAAATTGGAAACGCAAAAATTTCTTCGTTGTCTGGCTTTCTGTCGAACTTATAAAAGAGAAAACACTTAGTGAAAAGACCCTTTCGCTGATTCGATTCAACAAAAGGGTCTTTTCACTAAGTTTTTTCTCTTTGATAAGTTCGACAGAAAGCCAGACAACGAAGAAATTTTTGCATTTCCAATTTTGCGCTGTTGTCACTTTTTTGCGTTTCCAATTTTGCTAGATCCCTTGTTGCGACTTTTATTGATTCAGATTTTAGCAAATTTTCCATATTTGCCAGCAGGGTCGGACCCAGGATTTTCAACTATTTTTACCCCGTCCTAGCTATCAGAAAAACGTGTTTTTTCTGGTGATCAAAATGTTTGTCACATTTTTACATCCAAATTTTTGAAGCCTTATTTCGGGCTCCAGTACAACTTTTTGATACGACCTTTTGCCAGACATACAAGTCAGGGATAGAAAAAATTTTGGGCGCAAAAATTATTCTTCCCAGATGTGTACTTTTTAACCATTGCCCAATTCTTCCTGCACCCAAATGCCGATTTTGATGATTTTTTCAGAAATTGATAACAACCTCGTTCAAATCGCTTTTGTTTTCGATAATTTCTTTTTTATTTCTGTAGCGCTTATCACGGCGCATTTGAATTTGTGGTCTGTGAAGAATTTTGATCACGGGAAAGGGCCTAAAAATCCATTCAAAGTTGACCTACTCTCAAGGGTTCTCAAATCAAAGAAAATTCACTAGAAAATCGAGTTTTAAATCTTTTTTCATAATTCTAACGGGAAACGATACGTAAATGTAAATGTTCTAGTTTCATGAGAAAATTAGCTTGAAGAATAAAAAATTTGTTTACAGGCCAAAAAAAAGGTAAAAATGAGGTCTTTGAATAGATTTTTAGACCTTTTCAGTGCTCAACAATCATCATTGACCATAGAATCTAATACACTGTGATAAGCGAAAAGAAATAAAATAGAAATTATCAAACACGGATGCGATTTGACCGAGTTGGTTTCACTAATTTCTGAAAAAATCGCCAAAATTGGCATTTGGGGGGGGGGTGCAGAAAGAATTGGGCATAGACAAAAAAGTACACATCAAGGAAAAATAATTTTTGCACCAAAATTTTCCCCCATCCCTGACTTGTATATCTAGCAAAAGACCGCATCAAAAAAGTTGTACTGGAGCCGGAGATCAGGCTTCAAAAATTTGGATGTAAAAATGTGACCAACTTTTTGATCACCCTGTACACGGCGCACAAAAGTGTGCAAAAAATTACGAACTCGAAGAAAACGCTTAAAAACGTGTTATTACAGTGCCAATAACAGTTTACGAAGGGATCCGCGGCGATCCGAGAGCGTCACAAAATTTTCGACTTTTTAAAATTTTTCTAAGTCATGAAAAAAAGACGTTTTCGATAGGTAACGAAAAATTGCCATATCTCGGTGAAAACCAAATGAAATCGACTAATCTTTTTTTCTACAATATTCTACACCTTTTAATTAANTCACTTTTTTGCAACCTTCTAAGGCTAATAACTTTTTATGGCACCAACCATTTTTTGTGAGCAAGGTGTCAAACGATTGCTAACAGACTAGAAAATAACGTTACAGAGCGATTTTGTTTTTTTTTGTCGAAAAATGGGCTTTTTCTGTAAAAATATGCAAATTTTGGGCACTTTTTGCGCTTTTTAGGGTCTAACAAAAAATGTTTCGCGTGCACCCAAAAATCTGGCTCTGTAACGTTGTTCCCCCAACTCTTACCAGCATTTTGACACCTCGCTCTTAAAAAATGGCTTTTCCCATAAAAAGTTATTAGCCTTTAAAATTATGGTCATTTTATGCGAATTTTCAGGATTTGTCACCGGATTCGACACTTTCCTGTAATCAAAATCAAAAAACTCCTTCGGATTCGAGTTCCCCATGCCCGAAAACCCCCGAGTACAAAAAATCAGCTGATTTTTGAAAATTCGATTTCTCCTCCCTTGGTCCCCCAAGGGGCAAAATTTTTTTAAAAGTCGAAAAAGTTGTGACGCTCTCGGATCGCTTCGATTTCTTTAGTAAACTGCTATTAGCACTTGTTTAACACGTTTCTAAGCGTTTTTTTCGAGTTCGCAATTTTTTGCACACTTTTGTGCGCCGTGGGCCAGTATATTTCAGTAGACCAGACTTCCTATAACACAGTGTATCGCCCATGCGTTATTATTTTCACCATAATTCCAATCACCTGCTATACTTATGTAAGAGAGACTTTTTACCATCTTCTTAACATTAAAACCCAGATTTTTGGGTACACCTTTTGGATAAAGCATCAAATCAAGACTATCAACGCAAGTCTTAGAAACGAGCTCATCAGATCGGGGCTCAAAAATTTTCATTGTCAAAATGGTCATAGCTTTTTAGTTAAAGGGCCAGTCGTCCAGTAAGTTACAATCATATGAAAAAATGATATAATCGGAAAGATCATGAAGAATGGAGCATTTTTTGTTTTTACAGCATGTTCTGAGTCGTTGTAGTTTTCGAGATAATTGCGTTTGAAATTTTGAATTTTTTACAAGCTCTTCGTTGTAATACACAAACTTTTTGAATTTTTTGCGGAAAAATCGATTTTTTTTAAAGTTTCATAAAATGAACATTGTAGCAATTTTTTATGGCTGAATGAGACAAACAAAATGACACCAAAATTATCCAATTTGAACATTGTTTTGGGAGAATTTTCGTTTCAATAACCCAAAACAATGTTCAAATTGGATAATTTTGGTGTCATTTTGTTCGTCTCATTTAGCCATAAAAATTGCTACAATGTTCCTTTTATGAAAATTGAAAAAATCGATTATTCCGCAAAAAATTCAAAAAAGTTTGTGTATTACAACGAAGAGAGTGTAAATTCAAAATTTCAAATGCAATCATCTCAAAAACTACAACGATTCAGAACATGCCGTAAAAATAAAAATGTTCCATTTTTCATGATCTTTCCGAATATATCATTTTTCCTTATGATTGTAACTCACTGGACTGGTCCTTTAAAAGCTAGAATTTGTCTTTTTGTAGAATGAAAAATTTTCTTAATAAATTTTGTTAGTTTTTGTTGCAAGCTCAAGGTTAAAAATAGGGACATGTGACCATGGCTTTTATAGTATAGTGTAACACTTGTCATACAAAAGAATAAAATTCAAGAGCTCGGCAGAAATTTGATAATGTAAAGCCGCCGTCGAAAGAAGTGACAAAGCCTAGCTGGCGTCTAATATTGTACAGAAGTACACCCGATAAAAGTTCTGACTCGAAACAATTAATCTCTATTCTGATCAATTTTATACGGGATTAAAAAATCATAAGCCAAAACTCATGCGGATCTTTTATGGGTTTTTTGTGGGTTCGTTTTGTGCTAGTCAATATTATCGGATTTATCATCTCAGCCAAACAACTTAATGTCTTCATAAAATTTAACAGTTATGACTACAAGCCTATATTTTATTAGTATACAATGCAGCATTGTACAAGATATACCCAAAATCAGGAAAGATCAGGCAACAAAAAAGCTAGTGATCAGACTCTAAGGAATAGATATCAGAGAATATTTCGAAGTTAATAGTCACGGGATGTAAATAAGTGGTTTTGAGCTAAGAGGATTTGTCATGAGGGCGGTTTTTGGTTGACTTTCGTATAGGACCTATGCAAGATTTCGATATAAAAGAGAGGAGATTTCGAAAGAAGTATCCACTCATTCGAGTAACAAGTCTCTTGGAAACTTCTCTACTATGAAGAACTTCTTTTTTTTCGCTCTTATCACCATTATGACCTTAGTTTCAATCAGAGCAAACACAAAAGCTTGTCTTTGTGTTTGCTCTGATTGGATCCGAGGTCATGATGGTGGCTGGTGAGTCTTGTCTTATAGATGAAAAAAAATCTAATTTTTTATTAGTACTGCCAAAGATTGCGCTCAAGCAGGATTAGGCTGTCTTTGCTGTGCGTCTTCAGAAAACTGTTATGGTGGGCCTATTGTAATAGAAATATTATTATCTTAGTAACTTTTTAAATTATTTTAGTAACTTTTTTCAATTATTTTGGTAACTTTTTTCTTTTATTTTAACAACTTGTTTCTTTTACCTTAGCAACTTTTTCACTTATTTTAGTGACTTTTTTCTGTTATATTATTTTACTATGCCCCGTTATTATTTTAAAAAATTTTATTTTTAACAAAAAGAATCGAAATTTAATAGTAAAAATTCTCAAATATATGTATCGAGTATTAGACTTAATCGCGTTGAAGGCCTTAGGTATTAGGCCTTAGGTTTAGGCTTTAGGCCTTAGCCCTGAGGCCTTAGGCTTATACCTTAGGCTTATGCCTTAGGCTTATGCCTTAGGTTTAGGCCTAGGCCTTAGCCCTTAGGCTTAGGCCTTAGCTTAGGCCTTAGGCTTAGGCCTAAGGCCTTAGGTTTAGGCCTTAGGCTTAGGCCTTAGGCTTAGGATTAGGCCTTAAGTTTAGGCCTAGGCCTTAGCCCTTAGGCTTAGGCAGGGTGTCCACATTGTCTTATTTTTCGAACTTTTTCTTATTTTGTCTTATTTTCTTATTTTATCGAAAATCTTATTTTTGAACATTTTGGACAAAATTGATTTTTTTTAGCAATAAATCATCGCTCATGGTGATGAAACAATATTTCTACATCAGCTTTTAACAAATTAGAACCGAGCACCTGATGCGCTCGGTGCCGTCGTGCGTTTTGAAGCTTTAGTTCATGCGCGTTCAGAGATTTTTTTGTATTTCCAGCTAGATTGGACTATAAGAAAAATTTTTAAGTTTATCTATGATTAACAACTGGTTTAACATGAACAACAGAATTTCTAGATTTTTTAAACCGTGTTATAAATTTTTAGATATAAAAATTGAACAAAAGACCAAAGGCTTTCTCGATATCCGGAAATTACGAATAATGTTACAATCGAATCAAAAAAGATGACAAAGGAATTAAGCTCAAGACCAAGATATTCAGAACTTATGGAAAGGATGCTGTATAAATCACTTGAGTTTAAAAATGACAAAGAACATATCATGGAGTTGTTTATAAAGATTTATTTGGTAATTACAGGGTGGCCAAAAAAACCGGATTTTTCGAGCAATTTTTTGCAAAAAAAATTTTTTTTGAATTTTTGCAAAAATGACTTTTCTAGGGGTAATTTTAT
>OZJO01012663.1:0-43872 GCA_900406225.1 Acrobeloides nanus | reverse complement strand
ATACACACATCTATTTCCCTGAATCAGGGTCAAGGAAGCATTTTCACGCTTTGGGAATGCGCGCAATCGATTTTTCGTCTAGAAATTACTCTAAAAAGTCGGTTTTTAGAAGAAAATCAGAAAAAAATTTTCGCGTTGAAACGCAGTTTTACCCTGATTTTCAGGGTCAAACTTAATTTTTCATGCTCCGAAAATGCGCGCAATCGATTTTTCGCCTAGAAATTACCCTAAAAAGTCGGTTTTTAAAAGAAAATCGGAAAAAAATTTTTTTTCGATTTTTCGAGAATAAGCTATAAATGTTACACCCCCTTTAACCTATTAAAGATAAATTTAGCATATAAAATTTAAAAAAAGGGGGGGGGGTAAACTTTGCAGCAGCACTTCCGAAAAAATTTTTTTTGAATATTTGCAAAAATGACTTTACTAGGGATAATTTTATGTAAAAAATCGATTGCGCGCATTTCCAAAGTTTGAAAATGCTTCCTTGACCCTGATTCAAGGAAATAAGAGTGTGTATTGAAGCGAAAATATGAACAATTTTTCTTCTAAAATCACCGTAACCCCTAGGATCAGGAAAGCATTCAAGCTTCGGGAATGCGCATAATCGATTTTTCGCATAAAATAACCTAGGGGTTACGATAATTTTAGAAAAAGATCTAAAATTTTCATATTTTCGCTTCAATACACACTCTTATTTCCCTGAATCAGGATCAAGGAAGCATTTGCAAGCTTCGAGGATGCGCGCAATCGATTTTTCGCATAAAATTACCCCTAGAAAAGTCATTTTTGCAAAAATTAAAAAAAATTTTCAGAAGTGCTGCTGCAAAGTTTACCCCCTTTAATAAAACATTGATTTTTAACTGTATTAACAATCATAGATTCATCATTTCATAGAACCATCCCCTCCACCAGGATCAGTTAAAATATCACCAAGCGATTCAAGCCCGAATGCCGCCATTAGACCAGTAAGGGCTAATTTGGCTGCTAAAGTAATTCCAAAATGTTCGGCAAATCTTTTAGCTGTGCTGTGCTTTTTTGACGGGGTTTTATTGGAGTTTGGGGTAGATGTTGATGGTCCAGGTTGAGTAACATTTGAAGCATCACTCTAAAATTATTTGATTGTTGAATCTTTAGTTACACTTCATTCTTTCCTTCCTTGTAATCCCCTCCGACCAATGGAGATGCTAGAAAAATTTTTTAAGGGGTTTTGAACCAAAAAGATATAGTCTGTTTCACCGAGAAATATCATAGAAACGTCTTGACCCCAGTTTTTAGCGATTTCTTCCGATCTGGCACATTAAGCAATGTCGAGGAATCTCCTCTTGTAAAAGCTTTGCTGGTTCGATTCCCTCTTGAGTCGAATGATTTTTGCATTTTTTTTATTCTTGTTAATTTTTATGTTTTATAGATTTTTTTATGTTAGGATTCTGATTTTGACGTTATTTTTTTATGAAAAAATCAAAATTAATCAAATTTAAACAAGTGCAAAAACAATTAGACGTAGGCGGGAATCAAACCAGCGAGGTTTTTAGTAGGGAAGATTCCCCAACGTTACTTAACTTGCTGGACGGAATCGCTCGAAACTGGGGGTCAAGATATTTTTGATGATACCTCTTTTTGATACAGACTATATCCCTTAACTTTTTCAGCATCTTCAAACTTTTACTCCCTCCCCCTAAACGATACTTACCATACATTATTTTGTACCCCTCAAAAATTTCTGTGGTAGACCTCCTCTCCAGTCAATGACCAAAAAAACCGAGTGCGAAAAATTTTATATGCTATACTTTTTTTCAATTTTTCTGTGGTAGATCCTAGTTTTTAGCCCGCGGTCAGCAGTGGACTACCCCAAAATTGGGGTAAAATAATGTATGATACTTAAAACACTATCATAAGGGCCTCCACTAATTCGTCTCGACGTCGAGATGCGGCGAGACGCATCGTCGAGCTAGATGAGAGGTACATTTTATGAAGCGACACCATGTCAAAATTCTTCAACCATAAAAAGATATTCCGTCTCGACGTGTCTCGCCGCATCTCGATGCACGTCGAGGCGCATCGAGACAAATATCTTTTTATGGTTGAAGAATTTTGACATGATGTCACTTCATAAAATATAGCTCTCATCTAGCTCAACATTTTTGCAAGCGACACCATGTCAAAATTCCTCAACCATAAAAAGATATTCCATCTCGATGCGTCTCGCCGCATCTCGACGTCGAGACGAATTAGTGGAGGCCCTAAATATGTACATTGTACGGAATTCCGATCAAAACATGTTCTGGGTGTTTGCCATGGGCTTCACATTTTTTACATAAATAATAGCAATTACACATCGTGCAAGTATAGACGAATTCGAAGATTTGGTTGTCACATTCGTTGCATTTATCCACTTCTGTTAAATTTTCTATGTTATTTGCTATTAAATTTTCTATGTGATTTGCTTCAACCAGTTCATGCTAAAAAGGGTAGGTTTTAGTGAATTTTACATAATAAAAGTTTTTTAGACTCAGAGTAAGACCCCCTCCGATATAGAAGTTTCCCATAAAGTCCGCCTTCTTCCGCAGCTGCACGGATCCCGAAAATTCGAAAAAGATTGATAGCCAAAAATGGGCTATTTTTCTGGGTGCTATTAAGGCGCGTGCTAAATTTGATATTTTACGATTTTTCAATTAATATTTATTTGCCATTATTAATAACAGCTATACAATGTGATAGGCAGGACATTAACATCACAAGGCAAAGTACGGTATTAATTACAGGGTGACTGGAAATAAACGGACCCCCTTGAAAATCGTGTTTTGGCCACCCAGTTCTCCGGATTTGAACTCTCTCGATTACGCGGTGTGGAGTATTCTGGAAGAGAAAGCGTATGCGAAACCCCATACGGTAGTTAATCGTTGAAGCGAGCATTAGTCAAGGCATGGGATTACTGTTGAAACCTGACTAAGATTGTGGACAACTTTCCCAAGAAACTGAAGGCATGTATTGAAGCGAATGGTGGCCACTTTCAATCATTCTTATTTGTGTCGAATCACAACATAACTGCTTCTGAGATCAGTGGAGGATTCGTAGTTCTTTAAGTGCTCAGTGTTCTGTGACAAGCCTCGGAGGCCATAAACTATCATAAAGCATTGAGCCGAGAGTAGAAAACAAAAAATACAATAAAGAATGATTAAGCGATCACCTATCATAGATATAGTTAAGTTCATGATTAGCTCTTGAGCTCTAGAAACGCGCTATATTGGTAGTGAGGTATAAGAAGTGTGATTGATGGAGGTTTTATATACTAGGAAAATAAGATTGTTTTTAAACTTCGAAATCAGCATCTCGTCTGATCTGGCAGTTAAATAAGGCATGGTTTAGTTTGAATCTCAACCCGGCCAAGTTTTTTTTGCCCAAAATAAAGAGTTCTTATTCACATTCTAAATAACAACTTTTTATTTTTGGCAAACAAATTTTGACCGATTGGAATTCGAACTTCGTCGTTTCTGGCCCAACATTGCTTAACTTGCCAGATCGGATGGGATGCTGGTTTTGGAGTTTAAATTTAGGCCCACACTTCTCCTCGTAAAACGGATTATAATCCTAATACTTACCAAAGTTTTTGGATCCTTCAGACTTATTAAAGGTTGATTCCAGTTGCCCGATTGATGCTGACATCGGTAACAAAAATTCGATTTATTTTTTCCCAATGACTGGTACAAATTATTTGTCACTTTCGCATTACAAATTTTACAAATAATTTCTTGACATTTCCGTCTTGGAGGACTATTTTTTGCAGGAGGAATAGGTGTTGGAGGAGGAACAGTTCTTGGAGGAGGAATAGGCTTACTAGGTTTTAGGGAACTAGGCGTAGTAGGCTGTGGTACAATAAAGTTACTCGAGCTAGTATTATTGAAGCTTTCTGGTTGTGTATAAAGGTGTTCAAATCCCAATTTAGGGCCAGAATTCGGAAGTGGTGGGTATAAAGGATTAATATTCGAGGTTGGAGGATTTATTGAAGGATTAATATCCGAAGTTGGAAATGGAAGATCATGTTGATTCGATGAGGATGATGAGTACATATTAGATATATAGAGGGTGTCTCAAAAAATTTTTTCGAAAAAAATTTTTTCTCGATTTTTTTCTGAAAATGACCCCTATGGGGGTAATTTTACACGAGGAATCCGATTTGTGCATTCCCGAAGCTCAAAAACGCTTCCTTGAACCATAAAAATGCATCCCTGCGTGGTCGTACAGGTTGTTTTTTACTGCTCCCATATTTCAAAAATTCGCCAAAAATCGAGTTTAAATCCGTTTCCATCGTCCGATAGCTCAATCGAACGCCCTAATCACCGGATTTTTTTAGAAAACAAAATTATTGAAAAAAAAATTTATTTTCGATTTTTTATTCCAAAAATAGTGAAAATCACGGTTTTTCTAATTGCTCTCCATTTCAAAAATTCGCAAAAAAATCGAAAAAATTTTTTTTCCAATAATTTTGTTTCTAAAAAAATCCGGTGATTAGAGCGTTCGATTGAGCTATTGGTCGATGGAAATGGATTTAAGCTCGATTTTTGGCGAATTTTTGAAATATGGGAGCAGTAAAAAACAACCTGTACGACCACGCAGGGATGCATTTTTATAATAGGGGTCATTTTTAGAAAAAAATCGAGAAAAAATTCACGTTCAATGCGGTTGCTAATCGTTAGTAGCACCAATTTTTTCAATGTAACATTCCTAGTATAGAGAAGGGATGGGTGGGCCAATTTCTATAGAGGATGGGGGGAGGGTTGATGCCCCTTTTCACCTATGCCTAGCAAGCACGTATTTAAGGAGGGCCTGGCCCCCTCATGAAATGGCCGAAGGCCGAAAAAAATCATAGGGGCCCTCCTTATGATTTTGGTCGGCCTGAGGTCGGTCAAAAAATTTCGATTTTTTAACAAAAATTGATTATTTTTTCCTTAAAATTGCCCAATTTTCATTAAAATTTTGCATTAAAACGGCTAAATTTTCTATAAAATTGACTATTTTTTTCAAAAAAAACTTTTGTGAAAAAAATCATAAGAGCTCTTTTGGGCCCCTCCCGAATATCTAAATACGTGCCTGATGCCTAGGCCTATTAGTTGTTGAAAGAAATCTTGTCAATTAAAAGATGAAATAAGATTGTTAAAAAAAACAAAGAAATGATGAAACTTACCTGTGCGAACTGGTTTTTATATTTTTTTACGCCACAAAATTCAGTGGTCGTTTTTATTAGGCAGATACAATAAACGTTAATTCAATTCACATTGAAGATCAGTTTCATCAAATTGGTTCAATTGATTTTTGTCAATAACGATTTAGATCAACCACTTCCGAGCTTTTAATGTAAGAAAATTTTATATCAGGTATACAAATAAAGTCGCTTCCGGCAGATTTTTAAATTTTATTTTACGCATAAGAAAAAAAAATAAAGAAATGATCACCTATCGGTAATCACTACGTCCGTCTTGTACCGTTAATCGGTCGGATGGCACACAGGTGTTAATCACAGTGTGAAAAAATACAGCCCTGATCCTGATTCAAGGAAGAGATGTGTGTACTGAAGTGAAAATGTAAATTATTCAAATTTTAGCCGGAAAACTGGCTGTCTATGAGTAATTTTATGCGGAGAATCGATTGCGCTCATTCCATAAGCTTGAAAAGCTTCCCTGACCCTGATTCAGGGAAATTAGTACATGTTGGATTTTCGCTTCAATACACACTCTTATTTCCCTGAATCAGGATCAAGGAAGCATTTTCACGCTTTGGGAATGCGCGCAATCAATTCCCAGCATAAAATTACTCCTAGACAGTCGGTTTTCCTACTAAAATTCGAATAATTTACATTTTCGCTTCAATATAAACTTCTCTTCCCTGAATCAGGATCAGAGAAGCGTTGTCACGCTTTGAGAATGCGCTCAATAGATTCTCCGCATAAAATTACCCCTAGGCAAAATTTTTTATCCGTTTTTGGACAAAGCAAAAAGAATTTGCTCCGAGCGGGATCGAACCCATGGGCGCAACGTTGCTTAACTTGCCAGATCGGATGAAATCGGGCTTGGGAAGTTTCTATATCTCTTTTTGCAACAAACTATAGCACAATGGTAGTGCACTTGGACGGTAGCCAGGAGCCTGGTCCGGGTTCAAGTCCCTGTCGGGTCCGAACATACGTGGGCAAGCAGGGGGGGGGACAGGTACCCAAAATAAGAAGTGATCTTGCATACGTAAATTTTTCGGATTTGCAATTTGATGACCTTTTTTTTGGCCGCCAACTCGGGGTCGTAAAATTTACGAATTTGCTCCTATACCCTCGAAAATAAGAAGTGGGTTCATGTATTTTGGTCAAAAAATTTAAGAGGTGCCTGGCTACCGTCCAAGTGCACTACCATTGTGCTACCGGAAGGTCCGAGTTCGAGTCCCGATCGGATCCGAAAACTTTTGTCTAATTTAAAAATTTTCTATATTTCCACGTTCTCTTCATGGTTAATCCGAGCTCCACTATTTCCAAAAATGAGCTTGTGTACATATATGTTTGTGTACACATTGTATACGACTGAGATTTTTATTTATAGAGGGGGTGGGGTAAAGTTTTTTTTAGTACATCTCTATACATAAAAGGTGGTCCCAAAGTTCGTGAACACAAGATTTTTCAATACGCGCAATATTTTATTACAACACTTTTTCATTTTCTTTAAAATTTATTATATGAAATACAAGAACTACCAGTGTGTACATAAATTAAAACTGACTTAAAGAAATATAAAAGTTATAAAAAATTAATCACATTCTGCAGCTAATTGAACTTCATCATGGGCTAGCAGACCTTTTCCTTCAAACGAACATTTTTTCCTGTGCATGTTGATTTTGTGGACGTCCATCACCCGTGCCTAAAATTTAAATTTTTCGATTCCTAAAATTGAAAAAAATTTTCAGCATAAAAATTAATCATTAGACAAGTGATCAAATTTTTATTTCTCACAAGGGAACTGTCAGACTGGAAAGATACGAATTTTTTCCAAAAATAGCTAAAACTGTTCCTTATGTCCTAAAATAGCAGAAAAAAATTGAATTTTGTACTATTGAGGTCGGTTTCGAATTGAAATTGTCAAAAAAGGCGTGCATGATATTTAAATTGGGTGGCAAAATTTAAATTGATCGGTGGTGTAGTGGCTAGCACGCTGGTTTGATACGTGATATCAAGAAATCATTCACCCAGGTTTGATTCCCATACTCTTCAGTTACTTTTGCCTCAAGTAATTTTTATTGCCCAAAATACCCCCGAAATCGACCTCAATAGCACAAAATTCAATTTTTTCCTGCTATTTTAGGTCATAAGGAGCAGTTTTAGCTAGTTTTGGAAAAAATTCGTATCTTTCCAGTCTGACAGTTCCCTTGTCAAGTATCATTTAAAAAAATTTTTCATAGCTCTCTTTGGCCCTAAAATGAACTCTTGACTTACTTGATTCTTAAACTTGCTCATAGACGTTTGTTTGCATTCATCGACACCAAACAAATGCGGAATAATTTCCTCGTCATTATTGAGTTTTTGTGTGTTTTTGTTCCCAAGAAAATTCAAATTCAACTTTTCGGTTGGCAACTTTTCTTTAAGGGCCGTCGTCATCTGCAAGAAATTAAGATTTTTACGAGCTAGATGAAAGTTCGGGTTCATTGACAGGCCGAATTTATTATAACGAGTTACCATCTGATCACTCTTTTCATTAAATAATGAAAATGCAAAAACTTTTGGTGAGTACCGGTTATTGAACCTGCCTCATAAAAAAAGTCGATTGGCTAATTTTTTAAAATTTTGACCCTTGCAGCACCTTTTTCCTCTTTGGTACGCCGTGACCCCAATAGATCATAGGCCCAGGACCCAAGATCCAGTTTCGAAGTTCGAAACCATTTTATCATTAAAATTGCTATAACTTTTTTCATGGCTAGTTTTGCGAAAAATGTCCCCTACTTGACGAAGTGGATAAGGAAGCCACTAGGGGAAATAAGGAAGCCACTCCGAACATGCAAGTTAAGCAACGTTGAGCCTGCAGGTTCGATCCCACTAGGGGAAAATTTCGATATACAAAAAAATTCCTTACAAAGAATGGAGCAAAAATTTTCAAAATTTTTGTCCTAGTGGAATCGAACCTTCGAGTCCAACGTTGCTTAACTTACTAGATCGGACAGGCGGATTTCTTATCCACTTCGCCAAGTAGTCGAAATTTTTCGTAAATCTAGCCATGAAAAACATTATATTTAACTCTCTCATTTTGGACTATATTTACTGAAAATTTTTCCTTATACCTACCCTTTTAAATTGTCCTTCTTGCTTGAGCACATTGTCTGCAAACTTTTTATCAATATCATTCAAACTTATACTGCCTTGTTCCAATCTAGTCGGAATAATCGGAGGAGGTGGCCTTGCTGGAGCTTCTGTGGAAGGCTTCTTGGTAGAATAGTCTATTGACCCCTGTTGGCTTGAAGGAAAAGAATGTAAGGGTGAAGCAAATGCCATGGTGTTGGGCAACTTTTCATGTTCATCGTCGTTGAAAAAATCTTCATCTTTTAGACGCTTTGATTGCTTTTTCTGTGAAATATCTGTAAAGCGGCGAGAGACTATCCTTTGGAGTGTGTCCATCTGGAAGCCTGGAAAATTTTAAAATATAAACATTGTCAAAAATTTTAAAAATTACAAAAAATCGTATAAAAAGATCTATGCTAACTCGCTAACAAAAATCGAAAGGCAACAAAAATTGACGTAAAGTTTTTTAGTACAGTTTTTTCCATTTCATAAGTAAAAAAATGTCGGGGTAAAATGGTGCAATGGATAGGAAGCCGACCGTCCGATCTGGCAAGTTAAGCAATGTTGATTCAGACAGGTTCGATTTCCACTAGAATTACACGTGAAAAAATTTTCAAAAATTTTTTTTGGAAATGACTCCTCTAGGGATAAAAACATGCAATTTGAAATTTTCGAAACGAAAAAACGCTTTCTTGATTTAGAAAAGGTGTAATGTGTATTGAAGCGAAAAGTCGCAAAAATCGCATTTTTGAGACTTTTCGCTTCAATACACAGGCCTTCCCTAAATCAGGGAAGCATTTTTTCGCTTTAAAAATGTCAAATTCGGATTTTCCGCATGTTATTATTCCTAGAGGGGTCATTTCCAGAAAAAATTTTGAAATTTTTTCACATAGGTGGCCTCTCCCCCTATTGTGTAGTAGCTCCAAAAATGCTACATCAATTTTTATCTGATTAAAAAAAAAGTTGAAAAAATTGAAAAAAAACACGCTTCCCTATTTGCGTCATCGTCGTAGGCTATATTTTTTTCTAAAAAAATCAAAATTAAATTTTCCCATTTTCATTAAAATAACTAATCTCAACGCATTCAGTCTATAAAAACAACAACTTTTTATGGGCCTCAAAAACAAAAGTGAGATGAGAAAGTCAGTCACCACCAACACATTTCTAGGCGATGATGTGATGTGCTATCCCAAAAGCAGCGGAGAAGATAAAAGAACAACTTTTCTCGCTGACTGTCCGATCATCCGACCAGATTTGCTTCGCCGATGGGATTTTTTAGCATTTATGAACGGAAGAAGGAAGTTGTTTTAAAAATATAAAGTTTAATATTTCTTGGCCAATTAAAAAACTTTTTTATAACCAATTTTTAAAACATTTTACAAGAAAAAAGAGGAGTGTTAAACAAACATTCTTGAAGAAAATGAATAAGGTTAAAATATAAAATAAACTTTTCATTCTAAATATAATTTTTTCATACAAATAAATGTAGTCTTCACAGGCGAAGTTGGAGATTAAATATGGACAAACGAACATTCCCAGCAAATAATGAAAGTCTATTCAATTTTCACAAAAGAAAGAGAAAAATGGCAACAGATAAAAAAAATTGAAAGAAAATAAGCAAATATCATAAAGTTTGAAAATTTGCTACTTGGACAGAAAAAATTAGAGCTGCTTCGTCTATCACACACAAATCAAATTCGAAAAAATTAAAAAAATTAGAAAATTGAAAAATTCGTAAAGAATTGAAAAAATTCGTAAAAAATGTGAAAAATTCTTAAAAAATTAGAAAAAAATTGAAAAAATTAGAAAAAATTGAAAAAATTCGTAAAAAATTCGAAAAAATTAAAAAATTCGAAAAAAATGTGAAAAAATTCGTAAAAATTGTGAAAAATTCTTAAAAAATGTGAAAAATTCTTAAAAAATTGAAAAAATTAGAAAAAATGTGAAAAAATTCGAAAAAAATGTGAAAAAATTCGTAAAAAATTCGAAAAATTTGGAGAAAAATTGAAAAAATTCGAAAAAAATGAAGTGTTTTCAAGGTTCGACAATGCGCACAATCGATTTCTCGCATAGAAACACCCTCTATAATGTTATTCTGGTAAAAATTAAAAAATTTGAAAAAATCGCTTTTTTCGGGTTACCCGGGAATCGGTGTATTGAAGCGAAAATCGAAAAATTTTCAGATTTTTATGAGAAAACCGCCAATTCTTACGTTTTTCTAGGCGGGGAATCGATTGCGCGCACTCCTGAACTATGAAAATGCTTCCTTGACCCTGATTCAGGAAAGGGATCGATGTTTTGAAGCGAAAGTCAATTGGCACTACTAAACAAAAGAACCGTAAATGACGTGAGCATTTTTTCGAAAAAATCTCCACGTCATGTTTAGTAGTACCAAATGTTGATATAAATTTCAAAATTGTCAGAATGATGGGTTCAAAATAGAGTAATTCTACCTTTTATCTATCATAAAAGTTGGTGATTGTCTGATCTGTTATACTCATATGTCATGAATCGTCATTATCCTATGTTCAATAAAAAAAATGTTCACCCTCAAAAAATTGTGTCGTTAAAAATCCCATATAAGAAATCAAAACCACAAGTCATCTCATCTCCCCCAAAATGAGATTACCTCCGACTCAAATAAGCCGAGTAAATTCATTGTTCGAAAACCTGTCAGAAGTGGTGATTTTTTGGTTAAGTTGGACATATAATCGCTAACCGGTTCACGAATATTTTTTAACGGAAATCTCTTCTATAGACGACAAATGTTCTTGAGAAGAAAAGGAATTAGTCATCTTTATGTAGCGATAAATCACAGATGAGTAGCAACAAATATGCATAAATAAATTTTTGGTACTACTGAGCATACATGGGCAGCACCCCAGGTGGAATTTTCAAAAAAAATATACAATCCTCATTTGGTCGACCTCCCGATGGGGTCGAGAAGTTGACGACCAAAAAAAAAGATTGACAAATATAAAAAATATTCTTTTTTCCAAAAATAGATATGCTGCTCCAAGCAGCCTACTTTTCGACTATTTTCTTAGTTTTGTCGGCTTTCCGATCCACAGTCTACGTCCCCTTCCCCATCACAACCCCCAGGTGGAGAACGTATGGTCTGCCCATGTATGTTAGAAGGTACCCCTAAGAGTGGCCAAAATCAATGTTTTAAGATGTGAAAAGGTATCACTATGAAAAAAATTGATTATCGACAAGAAAAACTGATCTATGCAAAAAGTTAACTGCACTATCGTATCCCTGACAACTTTCTGAAAAAAAATTTCACCTAAAACAGCCTTTCCTAGCGAGATATAGTCCAAAAAGTGGCACTACGAATTTATGGAACAACCTAATAAGATTCCAGTTGTTTCATAGATTTAAAAAAATTATTTCACGTGTTTTATAGATTTGAGAAACTCTTATTTCAAGTGAATGAATTGAACGCGCAAAAAGCAAAATAAACAACTAGAGCTAGTTCACTTATTGGAAGACGCTTATCATCATGATCAAAAATCGAAATTTTTCTTTTAAAATCAGCCGAAAACATCCTATTAGGTGTAGTTTTAAGCGAGAAACACACTCGTGATGTTATTTTTGCATGAAAATCAATAAATAATTCTGAAAAACTTCATTTTTAAAATTTTTTGATATCAAAAAGCTATTTTCTTCAAGCCCACCTTTCGCGTTACCGGGGGTGCTTCAGGGAGCATGGGCTATGACACCCCTTGTAGCCATAAAGAGGGCCACAAGGAGTGTCATAGCCATACTTGGGCAAGGGGGGGGGGTACTGTACCCCCCCTAATTCGTCGTATCGGGGAAAAAATTAATGGACCAATTCGTATTTTGGGGCCCAGTACCCCCTGCTTGCCCATGTATGGTATAGCCCATGCTATGATATCCCTTGTGGCCCAAATCAGACTGATTTCGACTGATTTTAAGAAAAAATTTCGACTTTTTGACCATGATAAATACCTCCCAACAAGTGAATTAGCTCCAAACATGGAGCTAGCGTTTCCTTACACTGTTTTGTCCAATGAGTTATTTTTATTTAAATTTTTCCTTAAAATAAATTTTTAAATTAAAAATGGCATAAAACTTTTCCCACTGTCTAAAAATGTCATAAAATTTTCCCACCTTCAAATTCGCAACAAATTATTCTCGGCATTGAAGTAATGAGTAGAACGCACAGAGAAATGCGAAATGTTTACACGGTTTTAAGGTATGCATCGAGCAAAATGGCTGGCTTAAATAAATAATACTCCCGGAAGAGCAAAATGCGCAGAAAACAGTGGCGCTTGATAGTTTGAAAAAAGAGGCAGAGACTTGGGGAAGAAGAGCATTCGTTATGTTGTTAGCAAAAGATTATTCGCAATTTGATGCCTACGCAAGAAACTTGATTACTTGCCTTAAGCTATTAGGCAAATTGTCAAAGATTGTTAAAAGACAAAAAGAGAATTATAGACTAGAAACAAAAGTTGACAAATTGTAGGGGATGTTTTTAAAGGATCAAAAATTATTTTTATAAGGCGTTTCCCGTCAATAAAAATTTACCATCTATGGTATAGGAGCAAGTGCTGCAAAATTCATCTTGAATGGGGAGAGTTGGTCCCCAGATCAGTGGCGTAGGGAGAAGGGTAGGTTATGTATGAGTAATAAAGAAAACTTCGAGATCCCTTGCAGTGGCTGGGTGATATTTACGAATAATAAAATTAGAGGTTCCCTAGCAGTGGCCGGGTGAATCCTCAGAATATAATATAAACAGAGGTTCTCTAACAGTGGCAGAGTGAATCACTAGTATTTACCCAAAGAACATAAAGGGGCCCTTATAAGTAGGTTTTTTTTAAATTTCAGCCCACGCGGGGCACTTGATCAGTTGACTACACCAGTGCCTCAGATCAGTAGCGTAGACAAGGGGGTTACAGGAGGCAGGTTCCCCCTAGTGGGCCAAAATTTAACAAAAATCCCTACACATAAGGGTCCCTTCTTATGTTTTTCGGAAAAATCAACCTTTTTTTATGATGAAGTGTCCCCCTCCCCTAGCCGACCCTACGCCACTGCCCCACATGTCAATTTTTGTTTTGACCGGCCAAAAATTCCATGGGGATATCACTCATGATTTTTAAGCTTTGAACAAAATTTCAAAAATATCAATTTTTTAAATAAAAGTTACAAATTTTTAAACAATTTTTCTTAAAAAGTCATATAGATTTGCAAAAATCAAAGTACCACTTCACAGAAACATCGATTTTGTTGTACCAAATTTTGATAAATAGAGGTCAATGAAAATTTTCCCTTTTACGGCTCCGTTCCAAACTTGTCGTTCGGCAAATGAGAAAGTGAAAAATGCAAACAAGGAGCATTGTGAAACTGCTCCACTATGAATAATGCGATTACATAGAAATTTAACACATTGTTTTGCTTCGGAAACCTGATATGTTAAAATAGAAGATGTGTCAATGGGATTATGCAAATTTTCCGACTAGCTTTAAAAAAGTGTGAATGATCGAAAAATATTTTTAAACACCATGGTATTAACGAGTGAAATCGTAGAAATGGAAAAAATCTTATTCTTCGTTATATAAACTAATAATAACAAGCTCTTTTGAGGAATAGGATTACTATGCGCTTGAAATAATTTAATTCTCTTTTCACAGACTAATTTCTAAATATGGATTGGATGAAAAGCGCGGCTCTATATGTAGTTTGAATTAGATATCGGCAAAAGTACTCGGTCAAAATAAAAAAGATTTTGAAAAGTTTTGATTTCCTCAAAAATTTGGCATAGACTCGAATGAAACGGAGAGAATGAAACGATCGAATGAAACGATACGAATGAAACAATACGAATGAAACGATCGAATAAAACGATACAAATGAAACGATCGGATGAAACNAGAGAATAAAACGATACGAATGAAACAATACGAATGAAACGATCGAATAAAACGATACAAATGAAACGATCGGATGAAACGATACGCATGAAACGATACAAATGAAAAAATACGAATGAAACGATCGAATGAAACAATACGAATGAAGCGATACGAATGAAGCGATACGAATGAAACGATACAAATGAAATGATACGATACGAATGAAAGGATACATATGAAACGATTGAATGAAACGACATAATGGAAAAAACCATTAAAAATTTTTTCCTATGGGAAAATTTTTATTTTTAAATTTTTTAAATAAATTTTTCCCATGGAGAAAAATTTCCGCACACCCTATATATCCATTCTAGGGTTATAAAATCGCTTCCAGAAATTAAGGACCCTATGAAATTTTATGTTTTTTGTGTTATTCGTATTCTATATCATAAAATCCTAGTCATCACAATTTTTGCCAATAATTTTTTTCTCTCAAAAACAAGCAACCCTGTTAGAAATTCATTAAAGGCCACCGCCAGCCAGGCTATCCAAATTTCTACAAACTATAAAACTGATACAAAGATTTACAACTTATACAACCTAACAATGCTCATACCCAAAATTTACCAAAAATTTTCGAGTAAAAGAGAAATTTATCAAGAATTACACAGCTGCGCAAAAGGATGAACGACGTTCCGTGTCAATCGACGACATTTATGGATAAAATCTTTCAACTGCATCAAAGCGACATGTGCATTCCTTCCTAAAATTTTGCGTTCCACACCAATGGAGAAAACCAGCAAACATAAAAATAAACAATTTAAAAAAAGAATATCATCATTCTAAAAAATTAATAACATCCGTGAGCTCGTTTGGATCGCTAATGAAAAATTCATGAAGGAGGGAAATATAAATTGGTTGTTGCTTATTTAACGCATCCCCCATGGGGATGCGTATGTTTGTTTTGTTTTTGGGGGTTCCTACACCCATTTTAGACGTTTTTTGCTAATAATCTTTGCAAGATGATGGATAGAAAATTTTTTTTGCTTAAGAATTTTTTTCATTAGATTAGGGATTTAAGCCGAATTAACAACAAGAACGAAGAAACGTAGCCACATATGATGCATCACACAAAAAAGAATACAGAAAAAAGATTCCTTAATTAGCTTGCTCTTTCCACTAATGAATGAAAAGGGAATTCAAAGAAATAATTAAGAAATTTCAAATTTCTTATTTTTCTTTAAAAATCTTGTAATTTAAAAGAATGAATATTGGAGAAAATTTTAAAATCGCCTAGGTAAACTAAGAAGTTTACAAGATTTTGAACATTTAAAGGAGGGGTAACAATCATGGCAGGATCTCTTAGCAAAATGATTTGTAGGCCATAGAAGATCGGACTGAAGATGGTATGAAGAATTATATGAACTTTGGAATGTGTCAGAAGCGAAATAGAGAATAGCGTCAAAATTCGGGACTACTTGGGTGTCGATGATAAATTAGAGACAGGTTTGTTTTTCATAGCTTTTATTACCTACTCATTTGTTTTTTTAGCAGAAATGGAAAGCGACGAACCCGGACTGTCCCAAGCAGAAATGGAACAAATATCATACGAATTTATGGACTATGAATCACTTCTAAATGAAGAAACTTTGCAAGAAGAACCATCTGAATAATCTCGATCTAATGCGCTATTATACGAGATCTAATTCGCTATTGTTGTTAATTTTCGTTCTCGCTGTCTGTTACTTACGAGGGGGGTAAAAGTCCTCGCCTAAGGGGCAAGAGTCCTTGACAAGGAATAAAATATTTGCTAATCTTGCCCCTTAGGCGAGGACTTTTGCCCATCTTGTATGTTGTGTTGTTAATAAATGATATTTTTTATGATTTTTTAAAAATAAAGTTATTAGATGACATAATTCAATTCGTGATTTTGTTGAATTTTGTGCCGATGTTGCATAAGAGGGATAATAAGCACAATTTTCTTAGCAAATATATTTAAAAATTGAGTATTTGAAATTTTATAGTTTCTACGCGTGTTCTATTCTATAGTTTACCCTGAATTGTTATATAAGCACTATTTGCCATCGATGCACAAATATTTTCACAAAACTCGCTTTTTTATGAAACACAAAACTACTCCAATTACATATTTGAAACAAAAAAGATCTGGAGTAAGCCTGTATGAAACACAAAACTATTCCAATTACATATTTGAAACAAAAAAGATTTGCAGCAAGCCTATTCATATCAATCAATACACAGGGCGTTTAATATGTAAGGAAAACCTAACAAAGTTACATTAAAGGACCAGTCCAGTCAGTTATAACCATATGAAAAAATGATATATTCGGAAAGATCATGAAAAATGGAACATTTTTTGTTTTTAAGGCATGTTCTGAATCGTTGTAGTTTTCGAGATGATTACGTTTGAAATTTGAATTTGTGTACAAGCTCTTCGTTGTAATACACAAACTTTTTTGAATTTTTTAATCGATTTTTGTATCAATCTTTTAAATTTTCATAAAATGAACATTGTAGCAATTTTTATAGCTAAATGAGACGAACAAAATAAAACCAAAATTATCCAATTTGAACATTGCTTTGGGTTATTGAAACGAAAACCTTGATTCATGTTTTGTAATTGGAATATTGGAGTAGTTTTGTGTCAAATATGTAATTGGAATAGTTTTGTGTTTCATATAGGCTTGCTTCAGATCTTTTTTGTTTCAAATATGTGATTGGAGTAGTTTTGTGTTTCATAAAAAAGCGAGTTTTGTGAAAATATTTGTGCATCGATGGCAAATAATGCTTATAGATAACAATTCAAGGTAAACTATAAAATAGAAGACACGTAGAAACTATAAAATTTCAAATAAATACTCAATTTTTAAATATATTTGCTAAGAAAATTGTGCTTATTATGATTCCTCTTATGCAACATCGGCACAAAATTGAACAAAATCACGTGTAACAAATATCTCCATGCAAAACCTTATCAAGCTTTAAGTATACAACACAAAAATATCACAAACTGGGGTACATTAAGAACACAAACACGTTTGTGCAATTCTATCTAACTTTACCTAACAAGCAGTTTGATTACTATTTAAGCATAAGCTAATAGAATAGAGGTTTCATTAAGCGTTTTATACAGCTCCATATTCTACCCCTTAAGCATGTATGCCAACAAGAAAACTGTTGTCCTAATTGTCGGAGCTACTGGCCCTATTGGTTCTGGTATTGCTAGACAATTTTCTGGTGTCTTAGCTAAAGAGTCTCAGCTTATTTTAACATCACGTTCTAAGGATAGGTTAACAAGCCTAAAAGTGAAGAATTTCTTATTTGTGGTACCATTGAGAATACCTTTTTAGGAATCAGCGGAAAAAATTAATCCTAGAATTACTGTTCGTGCATTACAATGGGACTTGACTAAACCAAATACTGAACAATTCAGCAAGGATCTTAGAGCTGTAAACTTTCAATTTATTGGGTTGTTAAGAAAGTTTTGACAAGGAATACGTCCGAACTCGTGGTCAAAATTTTTTATCTTTGACCCGGACGTGTTCCTTGTGAGGCTTTTTACATGAATTTTGGACCCAAAATTTTTTTCTAAAAATGACCCCCTTATACGAAAATTGGCAAAAGTACTGTTTTTTAGCCATCCTGTAATTTTGAAAATGCTATTATTGTGATTAATGCCTTTGAGCATGGCAATTTGGCTCATTCGATACTCGATATTGGTGCAAATCTACCTTATTTGCAAGTAAACTTATTTTATTTATTACTCGATTTAACTCTCAAAACACCGCTTGGGTCCATACATGGGCAAGGGGGTAGGTCGAAGACCCAAATGCGATACGTTTGTCGACCAAAAAAAACATATCGCATTTCATACATAAAAAAATTGTATCGCAGGTCGGCGCGAAGCGTCGACATGTTTTCTAAATTTCACCCTCTTGCGGCGATATGGAGGTGGGTCAACCCACCCCTTGCCCACGTATGCTGGGGTCGCATTAAAAAAATTCATCGATTTCGCTGAGATATGAATTTTTTACGTTTTTCACAAACCTCAACGGTGTTTAAAGGGTTAAAAAACTTTAGGAAACTCTCAATATCAACATATTATCGGCTCTAGCCGCAACAGCAGCATTTATGGAGCTGTTTGGACAAGCTAGTCACAAAGTAGTAGTTGATGTGACTGCTTCTAGTGCATTTTTGCCAATTGCAAGTTTTGGCTACAATTGCATTTCTAAAGCAGCAAGAAAAATGGCATTTGATACTTTGGCGAAAGAGAGAAATGATATAAAGGTAAAACCAGGAAAAGTGGCATATTTAGGGGGCAGCATCCGTGCTTTCCCATATAAAAATAAAAATTTTTTAAGAAAAAGCTCCTCGAATTTGTTTTTTGAATTTTTTACACAGTGGGCTAGTTTAAAATTAAAATGTTGACCAAAATCTAAATTTCTTAAAAAATGAGTTTTTTTTATTTAAGTGCCCCTCAAAATCCAAGTTCTAGACACGCTGCTGGCCGGAGAGATTGAAAGTGTTATGCTTATTTTTTAGGTTCTATATTTCCAGCCTGGTATCGTGTACTCGCCAGGCTTTGAGCAAGTTATTAAACAAACTTTTAATCCTGAGTTGAAAGCAATGTTTCAAGCGGTTGTTGATAATAAGGAGACCATGTGTCAAACAGGAGATCATGTTGGTCGTGTGCTAGGTATGTAAGAATTAATAATTCGAATTTTTTTAAAATATCGAATTTAACTCGCTCAATATCAGGAGGCCATATCCACAACTGACGCTGTTAGCTGTAACTAACAGCTGCATTTGTGTATACTAGCTACAGCTATTAGCATTAGCTGCAACTATTAACATTAGCTGCAGCTATTAGTGCTAGCTACAGCTATTAGTGTTGCAGATTTTAGCTGTAGCTAATGTTAATAGCGGTAGTTGTGCATACTAAGGCCCGCCACTAGCTGACGCTAGCAGCGTTGTAACGTCGTAATGGCATTTTTCAAACCGTCGTAATTCAGCTTTGCCTTATCCGTTTTCGGGGATCTTGGTGTCATTTTTGTAGAACTAGATCTCCTGCATTACTTGCGTCAGATTTTCCCGTCGCACTAAGCATTTTAAGTCGTCGTAATGAGTTCTTACGACGACGACTTTGAATTTTTTTTGAAAAAAATTGTATCGAAAATCTCAGAATTCAGGTTTTTTATACTCAACCGTTAATTTTTAGTGAACTACATTGAAAAAGACGAATTTGCAAGCGGAAAATTTGTAAACGCGACCAAAGAAAATGATCCCGAAGATATTGAGACTACCATCTCAAAGATGAAAAATGTCACAACTGACAAGAAAAACTAGCTCCCTGTGCCAGGGACTTTTATATTATATTTTTTTCAAAATTTTTCAAGTTGGAATTGGTTTTTCATTCAAAATTGTATTTTTTAAAGATTTTTTAATGAAATAATAGAGAATTAACATCGTCACAAAAAATTTTTCTTGGCAGGGAGTCCATATTTTCGAAAAATATTCGGAGTGGTAGGCAGTGATGCAAGGACCCTCCTAAAAATTTTTGGCAGTATCACTTTTCGTACAATTATTTTCGTACGGTACTTTTCGTACAATTAGTTTTCGTACGGACTTTTCGTACGAATTTTTCGTACAATTATTTTTAGTACGGACTTTTCGTACAAATACAAGGGGGAGAAAGCAAAAGTCCTCGCGTAAGGGGCGATATATCCTCGCATAAATTGCTCCTTAGGCGAAGACTTTTCGCCTCCTTGGCGAGTAATTCCCCCCCCCCCCCCCTTTGTATTTGTACGAAAAGTACCTGTACGAAAAGTCCGTACGAAAAATAATTGTATGAAAAGTACCGTACGAAAACAATTGGACGAAAAGTGATACTGTCAAAAATTTTTTAATAGCTAGTTTTTTTCGAAAATTTTTTTCTAATTAATTTTTTTTAATATAATTTTCTAGATTGATTTTTTTCCTTACCCTGATTCTAGGAAAAATTGGGTTTTTGAAGATAAAAGAATCATTTTTCCCATTTCTTCTGAAACCACTTTTCTAGGGGTAATTTTAAGGGAGAATTTTTGGAGCTAGTTCACTTGCTGAGAGCCACTTATCACGGTCAAAAAAACATCTTTAGAAAATAAATTTTTGGTCCCAAAAATCCACTTTTCGGCCCACCCTGTATCTTTATTTCTATGCTTAACTTTATAGCTTTGTTATTTTTTTCGGTTGTTCTTAAACAAATAAACAATAGATCTTTGTTAATGTTCAATGTTATTCGATATGAAAACGAAAATTTGCAATTCAATTCAGATATAAAACTTTGGCAAAACATTTTTCCATTAGTAGACTTCGAGCAATAATAATAAATAAGATCACATGTTGAAGCCTTAAAATTATATAGTTTTTATTTCTGCAAAATGGATATAAAAACGCCTTCTTAATGGTTGTTTTTAATACTCTATTCCACCAAACATGGGATCTTCCAAAAGTGCATAAAACTGTAATTGGTATTGTGGACAATGTTTTGTATATTAGTGATGAAGTTCCGGCACTTATTCCAGGGATTGGTGGGCCGGTAAATTTTTTTACATACTGAGCACACGTGTACAACCCCCCCCCGAATTTCAGGGGGGGGGTCGCCCGCAACCCGCAGGCCAAAACGAATTTAGCCCGCAAAATTTGCGAGCGGGACTCATTTCGCCCGCGGGCCTAAGAAAAAAAATTTTCTATTTTTTCAACAAAAATCGTAATTTTTTAAAGTATTTTTAGCTTAAAAAAGTATTTTCTAAAAAAAATTTCGCGCCTATCGGCGAATAAACATAAGAGGACCAAAGTGATTTTTGAAAATTTTTTGAAAAAATCAAAAAAAAATCACCTTGGTCCCCCCTTATGTTTTTCCCGCCCGCAGAAAGTCAAAATTTTCGGGGTGTTTGTACACGTGTGATGCTGAGTGTGCGGAAATTATCCGACCCCCTATAGTAAGATATTCTAGATACTTTTTACGCCATAACTTTTGATAGGAAAAACCATACGCCGAGATCTTGGTGCCATTTTAAAGCTACGAACGTGAGCTTTAAAAAGACACCAAGATCTCGATGTATAGATGTTCCTAACAAAAGTTACAAATACCGTATACAAAATGATACCGTATACAAGGGTTTTTAACCCATAGAGGGGTCCTGATATGGACCTCCACACATAAAGGCTTAATAATGAAGGCACCTCCCCCCCTCAAGACTTCTCTTCCTCTTTGAAACAACAAAAAGTTTTAAAAACATGCATAATTTCTGGAGCCCTCTACATGTATGTTTATATATGAAACAATTCAACATTTTTAGGGAGTTCATTTAAACTCAGCACTTCGAATAGTCGCTAAAAATGTTTATGATACAACTCCTGGGAAAGAGGCATTTTCTGTCCCATTTCATATGGATGGAAGGTCGTGTAGGGCTTGTGCCAAAATGCCTTTATATACAATATCACCTTGTAAAAGATTTATATATGCACTAGCTTTTGGACGTTTTGTAAGTAATTGAAAAAAATTATCTATATTTTTTTCAAAAAACCGCGAGCTCGATTGGGTCCCATATTTTCTGAAAAGGAATTTACCCGATCCCGGCCAACCTGGATAGGATTTTTAAGGGCCGACCCGAAGCTCGGGACAGCCCTGGCCCGGCCGAGCCGCAGCCATGGACGTAGGGATTCCATCAACAACCCGTGATTTAAAAATTGTGGAGATGCACATAAAAATTATACGAAAAGTTTTTCGGAAGCAAATTTTTTTGCTATAATTTTATGCAAGAAATCGATTGTGCGCATTTTCGAAGCATGAAAAAATCTACTAAACCCTGATCCAAGCGATTTTCGCTTCAGTGCATCCATCTCTTGTTGGGCCAAGAAAATGCTTCTCTGAATCTGAATACTTCTCTGATCTCTGACCTAGGTGAATTGAAGCTAAATAACTTGAATCAGAGTCAGGGAAATTTTGTCTTGTTTCGAAAATGTGTATAATCAATTCCTCGCATAAAATTTATTCGGAAGATGATTTTTAGAAAAGAATCCAAAATTACCCTTAATCAGAACTGGAAATACTTATTGAAGCGAAAGTTACCTGAATCAGGGTCAGGTAAATTTTGTTCATGCTTCGAAAATGCGCGCAATCGATTCCTTGCATAAAATAACCCCAGAAAACTTTGCCCTGAAAAATTTTCAATAATTTTTATGAATATCTATGCTAATTTCAAAATCACGGGTTTTTTGTGACACCCTGTATTAGCTGGTTATTAGCCAGACATAGACCAGATATAGTCTACTGGAATCCAATATAATAACTTCTACTCCACTCAACTATTTCTAGTCTTCTTGTGGCACTGGAAAAAGATACACCGCTACTGGTGACCATAATTTTTATTTGTTCAAATTCGACTTACAAGAAGGTGGTTATAAATTTTTCAATGTGATTGGTGATTCTGACTATATATGTGATTGCCGAAAATCTACTTTAAGGTTATTTTTTGAAATCTTCAAAAACATAAAAAAGTTTTGAAACATCAAACGACTGATGGAAGGCCCTCGGTCCATGAATGACTAACGCCCTTAGGCCGATCCGAGTCATTTCAGTGCTGAGGCCCGGCTCCGGTCCAATTTTCATTTTATCGATTTTGAGATGAGAGGGACCGCTCCTCGCTCTCTGGATACTCTAATGGTGTTCTAATTTTTTAGGTGCACAGAAAATGGAAATCTATTTATTTGGAATAAGGAGCTAGTGTTTGAGCCAGATAGGCCAAATGGTATGATTTATCATGGTGAATTGATTTTTGATGATGTAAAAAAATTTTCTTTACTATCCATGTAATCCTGTTATTTTAGCACTATGAAAAATTCTATGCTCTGAAGTTAGTCCGAAAAGATGTTGGCGCCGAATTAAATTTTGATCGAGCTGTAGTTCTATCGGTAGAATATCCAAATAAATGGATCTTATTGGGAAATGAAGCAAGAATCGCAATTTTAAATGAAGGCGAGAAACAAAAGATTATTTTCCCAACAGAAGATACTTATGAGTCTTCTTTTTATTATCGTTTTTCGGAAAATGTGAGTACTGAAAGATGGAAATGTAAAAAAAATTAATTTTTAGGCAAAGCAAATGGGTCGTTTTACTAGTCATCTGTTCTTTGATGGAGATAAGTTGTGCTTATTGCATTCTTCGTTATGCAACTACGGGTGGCAATGTTTATACAAGCATATTTTATACGAAGTTGAAATTGACGAAATTGGGAGTACGTATAAGTAAGAAGTTTACAAGGAACCCTCAAGACTTGATAAAATTCAGATGACTTTTCTTCGTAAATGACACGAATATGTTGGAAATGGTGTAAAAAGGCTATATCTAGTGCACCAGAATTTTTCGGTACAATTAAGAAATAGTCCATAGATTATGGATAAGATTTGAAGAATATCATTCATAAGCTTTCTTAGTGTAATGGTTTCTCTCTCGATTTTGTCACATAATGTGCCGGGTTCGAGTCTCTTTGGCGTCATAATCTTTTTGCATTTTGTCTATTCTATTAGGTTGAACCGAAAGTTCCTGCACTAATTTTCAAAACGATTACTTGAAAATTAGTGCAGGAACTTTCGGTTCAACCTAATATTTTTGCACATCGCTTAATTTGTGTCGGAAAATTCTGGTGCATTAGAAATGCCTTCTTACACCATTTCCAACATATTTGTGCCATTTCCGAAGAAAAATAAGTCATCTAAATTTTATCAAGTCATGAGGATTCCTTATTAGCCTTAAAAAAAATTTTTTTTTTGGGTGGAATTCATTCCGTATTCCGCATTTTTTGGCGGTATGAAACCGAATTTTGTGGTTTTAATTCCGCTATTTTTTTCTTGTCTAAATTTGACCATTTTATTCATTTTAACTCATTTACAAAATTTTTCCCCCTAGAGAGAACATACTGTAACAAAGTACCCTCCCCCAAAATTTAAAATCTTTATTCGGTCTCCTCCAATTTGGGGGGGGGGATATGCAAATTTTACCCCCCCCCCCCTCCAACGGATCCAAAAATGGACTAAAAAATTGCCAAATTCAATCGATAATATCTAGAAGCTGTTAGCAATTCAGAATTTACTGTAAAAACAAAATATACTCAAATTTTCGTAAATTTTCAGATGGTATTAAGCTTTTTCGAGTGGACTGGTCCTTTGCCCATTTGGCTGGCGGGAGCATACTTCGGCTCTTATACCCCATTGAACGTGGTCTAAATCGAAAAATTTTATTTTTCGAAATTTTCTCAAAAATGGCCCTATTAGGGATATTTTTATGCGGGAAACACGTTGGCGATGTTATTTTTGCGTAAAAACACTTCCATTTTTTAAAAACACACAAAACACTTAAAGGGGGGGGGCCCATTTATGCACTAAAATCCAGATTTTTTTAAAAAACGAAGTTTTATGGTGTATATAGGGTAAAAAATAGCTGAAAAATCGATTGCGCGCATTCCCGAAGCGTGAAAATGCTTCCTTGACCCTGATTCGGGGAAGGAATCAGTGTATTGAAGCGAAAATCCAACATTTTCGGATTTTTATGAGAAAACCGTCGATTCTTAGGTTTTTCTAGGCGGGGAATCGATTGCGCGTACTGCCGAACCTTGAAAACGCTTCCTTGACCCTGATTCAGGGAAGAAATCGGTGTATTGAAGCGAAAATCAATTTATTTACGTAAATACATAAAATCCTGGTGTTATTTCGGTTTTAAAAATATATTAAAGGGGGGGTGCAAATTAGGGCCCTTTCTTCAAAAATTTTTTTCTAATATGATCATTGTTAGAAGTAATTCTATGCGGGAAATTGATTGTGCGCACTCTATAATTGTGAAAACGCTTCCTCGATCCTGATTCAGGAAGACTGAAGCGAAAATCAATTTATTTTGGAATTATGCAAAATTTAAAGGGGTATAAATTATGAACTATTTCATGAAAAAATTTTTTCATGAAAACGGATAATTATTTACGTAAATAAATTGATTTTCGCTTCAATACACCGATTTCTTCCCTGAATCAGGGTCAAGGAAGCGTTTTCAAGGTTCGGCAGTACGCGCAATCGATTCCCCGCCTAGAAAAACCTAAGAATCGACGGTTTTCTCATAAAAATCCGAAAATGTTGGATTTTCGCTTCAATACACTGATTCCTTCCCCGAATCAGGGTCAAGGAAGTATTTTCACGCTTCGGGAATGCGCGCAATCGATTTTTCAGCTATTTTTTACCCTATATACACCATAAAACTTCGTTTTTAAAAAAAATCTGGATTTTAGTGCATAAATGGGTCCCCCCCTTTAAAGACGAAGAAAGTATATATTTCGACAAAGCTAATATGCAAATTTCGATTTTCTAAAAAATGGAAAATGTGTTTTTACGCAAAAATAACATAGCCAACATGTTTCCCGCATAAAATTACCCCTAGGGTCATTTTTGAGAAAATTTTGAAAATAAAATTTTTCGATTTTAGACAACGGGTATAAGAGCTGAAGTAGCTCCGGCTGGTGCTTTTAAATTTGCTGAATTATTCCCACCTCGGTCTCTAATGAAATCATTTTATGCTCAAAATTTCTAGATGCAACCTTCTTGGAACGCTAGAAAATATTCATGCAGCTCGTCACACAAGAATATTTTTTACTGATGGGATATTGTTCAGCGTTTCAAAAGGAATTTTATCGATGGGATTCTTCCACGTGCCAACTTTAAAAGAATTGGCATTTTGGAGTTTGCAAAAGAAAATTTCTCAAATGAAACGAGGTGGCTGTAGAGGCAAAGTTGAAGGATATACCGGAAATTTAACAGAAGATGGAATAAAAAATATTCTAGGGCTTAAAATTGGAAAGAAATTGATTCCTTATTTAGGTTAATAATGTAATTTTTGTATAGTTTAGGGAATAGCTAGGATCTTTTTGATTGGCTAAAATCGAAAAATGACATTTTCCAGTGCCGTATTCAAGATTTTTTCATGAGGGATATTCCGGCGAAAAATATAAGGGGAACCCTTCGGATTTTTTAAACTTTTTTGGCCCATAGGGGTACATTATCCGCTGTACCTCCCCACTCCCACTTCGGCACTTTTTTCCCAAAAAAAGTGCCAAAGTGGAGGGGGTACATGACCTTTCCAACAAAAAAAACACAACGAAAAATCATTTTTTAAGAAATTTTTGAAATTTCTCTTTATCCTAAATCCATCCTAGCTAAGCCTTTGTATATAGCTTTACTTTGTACTATTTTTTCAATAAAAATTTTCCTTTGTCTCAAAGTGTCATATAACAAGATGTAACAACAAGTCTTCTTTTGCACTTCTTCAAAATCCCTTGTCGCGGCAACTTCGTTGTTTTTGTTCTCAGTGCATGTGAAAAGTGAAAGATGAAACTTTCCTTCAGGCAATTCGAAACATGACGAAAAATTTTTACAACACATTCGTTGTAATGTGGCAAATTTGAAGCGGGATCACAAATGCCAACAAGTGCCAGCTGTTCAGATTCAACTTTTTCTTTACTTACTTATCTTCAATCTTCTGTTATGAGTTAAGGCCGATCGCTATTAAAAAATCAAGTTATAAATTTATTATGGCAAGGGTGATTGTTATTCGAAGTAAGTTTTTATGCAAATTTTGAATTTTTAAGACACGCATGTCGATTTTTTTCCAACCTTTACTCAATAAAATCGATTATTCAAGTAGAATTTCTACTATGGCAGTATCGAACCTTCGGTGAATGAGTGCAAAATTAAGAGCTTGCCACTTCACCGTGGGTGATGACTTTTTTTATTCTCCTCCCAAAAATTTGAAATTTGGCCAAAAAATCGAATTTTATACTCCCTAATGTTTTTGTCCAAAACCTCAGATACCTATGGATTTTGGTCAAAATTTTGAAAAAATTTGAAAAAAACTATAGATGATTTTGGATCATTGCCCCCCCCCCCTCCGTCAAGAAATCCTGGCTACGTGCCTGGGGGTCATTAAAAAATTTTGCAATATGAATAAAGGGGGTACCGTACTCCTGTTCATGTGTGCACAAAAGGGTAAAAAATAGATTTTACAAACATGGCTCCAATTCTGCTAATTTTTTGTCACGGGATTTTCGGGTATGGGGAACACGAATCCGAATGAATTTTTGAATTTTAACCTCGGAGTACACCAAAGCTCGAAGAAAGGGAGAAACGCTATGAGAGATGAAACGCTCGGGGGAAGAGCTCGGATGGAAGGAGACAGTAGCGTATCCTGGATTTTGATTTTTTCAATTTCGGGATGTGCAAAACCCCAAAAATCTCATTTTTTCAATGCAATTTTTCGAATTTTTCCTTATTTTTTCATTTCTATGAAAAATTTTTTCGGTTTCAGGGGGTGCGGCCGCACCCTCCCCTGGATACGCTACTGAGAAGAGAAGAGGCAAGTCTTCACACTCACTCTTCCTCCCCCCCCCCCCCCAAGCGATGAGCTCTCAATCTCCAGCTACTATATTTTTAGACGACTACCACGACTATGAGCGACCGAAACTTGTAAGTCCTACTAGTCCAACAAGCCCTACAAGACGCTTTCAATATGCTACAACGGTATTTTTTAATTTGTTTTATAATATAGATCTGAAGAAAAAAATTGTCTCGTTCTTCCTCCAAGATTTCATAAAAATTCAGCGTTGATGGCCCATGAGCAAGTGGCGCAAAAATCAGCTTGAACGGAAAAGGTTCGATCCGAGGAGAGTCTTTTTGTTAGGACAAGGTTTTTCGATAAAGGGTTTGTTCGATCTCTTAAAAATTTTGTGATTTGATAAAAATTTTCAACCTCCTAGGATTCTTCTTTCAAAATGAAATTTGATCCACTTGCTCCTATGACTCTGGATTTTTTTTATTTTTCAATTTTTGACAAATTTACTATATATAACCTTTTAGAGAAGAGATTCAAATAGTCGCTTCAAGTTCGATAACGATGTTCTTTTAAGTCCAAACAGGCAAACTAGACGTTTTCAATATGCAACAACTGTAAATTTTTCACTTATCCTCTTTTGCCTTCGAGAAAAAATGTTTTGTGCTGATACAATGGCGTAGGGAAGGGGGCAGGAGGGTGGGGGGGGGGTATGTCCCTCTCGAGGGCCGAAATTCCTTAAAAAAATCATAGAGATCAATCATAAAGATCCATGATATTTTTGGAGACAAACACCCTTTTTTTGGAAAGTGCCCCTTCACTAGTCTACTTTTCTCCCTATGTCACTGGTTGGGGATAGAGGGAGGAAGAAGGTGTGTCAATCATTCATTACACTCTCTTGGCTACTGATATATCCCCAACTAGAAACTTTTTTATACGGGTTGGGCCCAAAAAGTGGTTTTTTAAAATTTTTTTAAATATGAAATTTAAAAAATATGAGCACTATACGGGTAATTTTATGCGTAAATCGATTGCGCGCATTCTCGGCACGCAAAAACGCTTCCCTGATCCTGATTCAGGGAAAAATTGGTTTTGAAGCGAAAATGGTTATTTTTCTTTTTCGCAATTTTTATCTGGAAATCACCTCTTCTAGGGGTAATTTTATGCTAGAAATCGATTGCACTCGTTTTCGAAGCATAAAAACGATTCTCTGATAGAGACAATGACAATTTTCACTTTTTCTTTTAAAAATAACCATTTTCGCTTAAAAAATTTTTCCCTGAACAGGGTCAGGGAAGCGTTTTCGCGCTCCGGGAATGCGCGCAATCGATCCTCCGAATAAAATTACACCTAGAGGGCTCATTTAAAAAAAATTTACAGACCCTAAAAAATAAAAAAGTCACTTTTTGGCTCATTTTGTATTTCTACAATTTTAGCGAAAAAACTCAAATAGCCGATTTAATCCAGACGAAAATGATGTCGAACTACCTTCAATTCTTGCATGTCGTTTACAAAATTTAGGCTCATATAGTAAACAATGTTGATTTTTTTTAAATTTCATGTTCAAAATTTTTTAGAACGCAAGCAAATAATTCCCGAATTTACCTCAAGATTGGATGATCAATGGCATCATCATGATGATACGATTATTTTGAAGATTGGATTTAAAGGTTTTCCGGCACCTAATGTTACATGGTAAAGATTTTTCAAAGGGTAAATGCAACATTTAGGTACAAAGATCATGATCCAATCTTATCAACTATGCGCACAATGATATATACTTCTGAAAGTTGTAGTGAAGTAAGGGGTATTCAACTTTTGGAGCTACTGTAGAATAAGATGGGGGCACACCCCCCGAAATTCGAAAAATGAAAATTTTTCTTAATAATCCCTCTTATATTGGTCTCTCCCCTCCCTCCACTCTCGCACCCCCAAATGGTCCCTCCCCCACCTCACACCCCCGAAATTTGATCCTAGATACGCTATTGCCTAGGTATAAATTGTTTCAAATAATAAGGAAAACTTTTTTACTGTGCCCTACATCGGTTCGAGCTTCCGAGATATAGCCTCTTAAAATTTAGTTAGTAATCTATGACGCTAAAAAATCTGATTCTGGCTTCTACACATGTCGAATAGAGAATCCGTTGGGTGTCCGTGATACTAACTGCCAAATTTACATAGGAGACAATGGAATAGTGAAATCAAAAGGTCTTAAGTCTCTAACAGCTAATCATAGGTATGTTATATACGTAAATATATGTATGTTAGGAACTAGTATCGATTAGGTATTCCACTAAACGTGAAATTTTTCGAAAAAATTTTTTTCCATCACCTGGAATTGACCTCTCTAGGGGTAATTTTATGCGGGGAATCCGAATTTCACATTTATAAGAACTGAAAATCTTTCCCCGAATCAAAAAAAGGCTATTTATATGACGTATGACATGCATTCTTGTCAAAAATGTGACCATATGTCATATAAATAGCCATTTCTTGACTCGAGGAAAGATTTCAGGTCTCGAAAATGTGAAATTCGAATTTCCCGAATAAAATTACTCCTAGAGGGGTCAATTCCAAATGATGGAAAAATTTTTTTTCGAGAAATTTCACATTCAGTGTGTTTATGCATTTTTAGATTATATAAGTCAGTACTTTATGCGCCAGCCTTGAAATATCCAATGTTTTGAAATTTCTTAGAAAAGAACGAAAATTTTGTACATATCAATCTTGAGGGCTACATCACAGAATTCTAATAAACATTCATGTATGCGACTAGCTTTTTTTTGCAAATCCTACTATATTAAACGTATAATGTCTGTGTGTCTGTCTGTCCAGATGATCTCGGGAACGCTTGATTTAAACTGATAGTACCAAAAAAACTTGTAAGGGGACGATGAGAGAAGATGATCGACACCACTTTTATGGAAGTACCTCCTAAAAAAATTTTTTGTGGAAAAAAGGTTAGCTATGGCGATTAATAAAAAAGTATTAGTAATAACTAATACATTTTTAAAGAGGAGCGTCGCTCAGGAGTGCCGCTCGGACAACCACGAGAGCGGATTGCTCGGCACCCAGTACTATTTATTTAATTTTATTATTTGGTGAAATAAATAAAATAATAACAACTGCACACTTGTACGACACATGTAAAGGGTAGAAAATTTTACGAGGGTATGGCGCTTTAACAATTCGACATTGTTTCTTCTAAACCAAGCCTTGGTTACACGGCTGAAGTGAATAGGGGTGTTATCTTGGATAAAAACGAAGGTTTCGTTCGTGTGGTTAAGTTGTTGATGAGTTCTTGGTCGAAATGATGTGATTAATATTTTTGCACAAGAGTGTATGTTGAAAAATCGAAAATCGCTTGAACCAGATTCATGCATCAAAAATGTGCACATCCGATTCTTCGCATAAAATTGGGAAGATGAAAAAAATGAAACTTTCTTATTAATCTCTGTGCCAGATATTTTAAAGAGTAAATTTATTTTTTTTTAATATTTATTATATTTTTAATCATAAAAAGATTTACAGGATGAGAAAAAAACCGTACTTTAGCGTTTTTTGGTGAAAATTTTTCAAATTTTTTTTCAAAAATCACCTATAAGGAGTATTTTCATGCGATTTTTGAAAAAAAATTTGAAAATTTTTCGCCAAAAAAACGCAAAAGTACGGTTTTTTGCTCACTCTGTACAAAAATAAAAAACTCAAGACAACATAAAATCAATCAACCGCTCAAACATGATTCACAAGTAAATTTACCGGACATATATTTTTGAGTGCATATTCTATGCCAATTTCTTTTGCATTTTCGGCAATAATCGAATTCGCAGCAATATCCCAGTAAGCTTAACACGGGGTTGATTAATTCCACAAATTTATTACTCATCTAAAATTGTTTAGTAGTTAAAAATCATTTTTAAAACCCTTTATTTGGAGCCCTCCAAAAATTAAATTTTTTAGGCCCTTTGACAAAAAAATCATGATATTAGTCCGTAGGGGGGGGGGAGAACTTTTGCGCCTTCACATATGCACAACGACACTAGCGCACCCGACTTTTGAGCATCCGATTTTTGCGCCCCAACAGTTGCGCTCTATAATTGCATAACGACATTTGCGCACCATACATATGCGCGCTAATTGCGCCCCAACATTTGCACCCCCGACATTTGTGACTCGATAATTGTGCCACGACATTTGCGCTCATAAGGGTCGCCACAAGCTATCGTGTCCCCCACAAGCAACAGCACAAGCTATCGTACGAGTGTAAAATACACTCGTACGACGAACGAAATGGCCACAAGCTATCGTAAGAATTTCGTACGACTTCATCGTACTGCGTCGTACGATCGTACGACAGCTTGTGGCAATTTCGTCATACCCTTACGTTAATTTTACGATCGTACGATGACTTCGTACGATAGATTGTGGGGCCGTCGTACTTCGTACGATAGCTTGTGCCGTGCTTGTGGCGACCCTAATTGTGCAGCAACATTTGCGCACCCAACTTGTGCGTCCTTTTCCGTGTTTAAAATTTTCGACTTTTTTGAAAGATATTTTACAAGTCGGGGAGAAATTATTAGCGCATATGTCGGACGCAAATTTCATTGCGCAATTATAGATCGCAAATGTTGGGGCGCAATTATATAGCAAATATGTTGGGTTGCAATGTGAAAGTGCAAATGTTAGGTGCGCATATGTGAGGGCGCCAAAGTCCCCCACCCGTGAAGGGGGAGAAGTACCAAATAGGGGTATCCAACAGTTGGGTTATCATGAGATCCAAATAACAGTGTGAACATTCAAAAAGGATATCCAAACTAAACCTGGATTGTCAACTTGTAAATTCTAGAACGTTTATTTTTGTTGAATAACCAGGCATTTTCAAACATGAGCCATATATCATCACAAAATTTCCATGCATCCTCATATTGGCCATTTTCTAATTTTAATCGTATAGTTAATAAGTCCATTGGTTGTTGGACAATATTTGCATAATCCTAAACTTTTTTAAAACTAAAAATGCTTTTTCCAAAACAAACCGGTATTTTTATTAGCTCTTCTACTGGGATCCGAAATGGCACCGCTTCGTTCATGTTATTTAACGCTTCCCAGGCTGGTAAAAGTCTATTTTTCAAATCATGTTGATCATATAAAGGGTGGAGGATTAATATGGAGTTTTCCATGCAGTACTTCTGAAAAGATTAAAGGGGAGGTGAAATTTATGGCCTAATCCAAGAAAAAAAATTTTCTAAAAAGATCCTTTTAGGGGTAAAATCATGCGAGCAATCGATTGCGCACATCATCGAAGCGTGAAAATGCTTCCTTGATCCTGATTCAGAGAAAAATTGGGTTTTTGAAAATGCGAAAAATGACAATTTTCGCTTCAAAAACACAATTTTTCATTGAACCAGGGTCAGGGAAGCATTTTCACGCTTCGGCGATGTGCGCAATCGATTTCTAGCATAATTTTACTCCTAAAAGTGATCTTTTTAGAAATGATTTTTTTCTGGATTAGGCTATAAATGTCACCCCTTTTAAAAATTTAGCAAAATTGATTTTTTATATATAGCTATAAATTTTAAAATTTTGAAACAAGTAGATTTTGTCTACGTTTGATATTTGTTTGCGCATCTGGATTTTTTGTACGTTATTCATTCGTGGATATTTGTCTAACTTGGAAATGCTATTTATAAAACTAATGTTGCATCCAAATACGAAAAAGAGGGCACACGGCAGTGTTTCAGGGAGAAGGTTCGACTAGTAGTTTTAAACTTTTTTTGATAAAATTCATAGTTTTTTGGGGGAAAATTTGGACTTTTACTGAAAACCTAGAAATCATCATTGAGGCCTGGTCAGATTTCATATGATGCACGAGAAAGCTTGAGGAAGTGATGTAATCTGGAGAGAGCGGGCAGCCGTGTCTTATGTTTAAGCCTTTGCGCACCCCCCCACCCCTCCCCATCCCTACGCTGCTGGTTCACGAACTCATGATTTACCTGATTATCACTATGAACATGTTTGTTCTCAAACTGATTTCCACATTTTGTGATACTTCTATCTTTAATCCTAGGATCTCTAAGAATGTTTAGGCTCATTAAGAAAAATCACGTTTTGTAAAAACCTCATACAACACAAAAACAGTCGGAATGGAAGTAGATTTTGAAAATAAAAAAACTAGGTCGTACGTATATGATAAAAATCAACAAGTTACCCTTTTTTGATAGTCATTACTAATTGTCTTATGTAGATATCATCTTGTCCAGCGCATTTTTTACAAAAATATATCCAAAAATTAGCTAGAAAATATGTATGCAAATTTTTAACGGCTAAATAATGTCAATAAAACGGACTAAAGTCAAATTGAAATTCAATTGATATTTTTCACTTTGTTCATGACTTAAAGGACCAGTTAATAATTTACAACCATATGAAAAATGATATATTCGGAAAGATCATGAAAAATGGAGCATTTTTTGTTTTTACAGCATATTCTGAATCGTTGTAGTTTTCGAGATAATTGCGTTTGAAATTTGAATTTGTGTACAAGCTCTTCGTTGTAATACACAAACTTTTTTGAATTTTTAATCGATTTTTGCATATATTTTTTAAATTTCATAAATGAAAATTGTCGCAATTTTTTATAGCTAAATGAGACAAACAAAATGACACCAAAATTATCCAATTTGAACATTGTTGTGGATTATTGAAACGAAAACATGAATCAGGGTTTTCGTTTCAATAACCCAAAATAATGCTCAAATTGGATAATTTTGGTTTCAAACGCAATTATCTCGAAAACTACAACGATTCAGAACATGCCGTAAAAACAAAAAATGCTCCATTTTTCATGATCTTTCCAAATGTACCATTTTTTTCATATAGTTGTAAATGACTGGAATGATTCCTTTAAACGATATACATTGTAGAAACTCGAAAAAATTCAAAATTTAAATTTTTAGGGTTAACCCCCTAAATTATTAATTTTTACAAAATTTTTTGTTTAAAGAACAGAATGTGCAGAATTTTATGCTTTACAATTTTTATTTTGATAATATTTTATGAAAATTTTTAGAAAAATTTCTACGGTCAAAATTTTGAAAAAATTATGTATTATTATTACAGTTCTATATATTGTCAGCCGTAGATTATCATCCAAAGGATACACCCGGCAATAATCATGATATAAATAGCCAGTGATGCCAGCCTAAATTTATTCAAGAGTTATGATAATATGATTCTTTAAAGCTCATTTAACGTCAAAATTATTATTTTCCTAAAAAAGATTCCTCAGAAAATTTGGGTAGGAGGTACAGAACATCATGAAAATAAAATTTTTTTAGTTTTTTTGAAAATTGGCCTCAAATTTTTTGCTACTCTTGAAAAATCGATTTTTTCGGTTTTTTGAGAAAAAATTTTGGTTTTTCGGAAAATAGACTTTGTCACCTTTAATATCTTTTGACTCTCCAACTAAGGGACGGGGGTAGTTTTGCTTATAATTAAATGTTAAAGGGCCATTCCGATCGGAGAAAAGTTGTCCAAATTTTTACATATTCAGAAAATTCGTGAAAAATGGAGCATTTTATATTGTTACAGTAAATTCTGAATTGCTTTCGTTGTCGAGATAATCGTATACAGGAAAAATTTATACAGGGATTGCGCGCATTTTTGAACCTTGAAGGCGCTCTCTTGACCCTGATTCAGGGAAAAATTGGGTTTTTGAAGTGAAAAGTGTCTTTTTCGTATTTGTTTCAAAAAAGACACTTTCGCTTCCAAAACCCAATTTTTCCCTAAATCAAGGCCAGAGAAGCGTTTTCAGGGTTCGGAAATGCGCGCAATCGATTCCCCGCATAAATTACTCCTATAGGGGTCATTTTTAGAAAAATAATTTTTTTGGGTACTAATCAGGACTGGGGCAAGTTCCGGTTCATTTTGTTGCTCCTGCCCCGGTAACAATTCAGTCGGAACATCTAATTTTTTATTTAATATTTCAAAAAAATGCGAAATTTTATTAGACAATCTTTTTAAATTTATGAAATTTTATGAAATTAAAAAAATTTTTACTTGGCATGTAGTTCCCATTTTCGAATGTTGATGTTTCGAAGTAAAACAATCCCCAACAAAAATCCACCGACAAAACCTCCGAAATGATCTAGATGACCAATCTAAATGATATTATATGCAATAATATGTATAAACTAAAATCCGGAGTCTTAACACTCTTTCCACATGTCGATCATTCCAGTCCAGTAATTTACAACCATATGAAAAATGATATATTTGGAAAGATCATGAAAAATGGAGAATTTTTTGTTTTTACGGCATGTTTTGAATCGTTGTAGTTTTCGAGATAATAGCGTTTGAATTTGTGTACAAGCTCTTCGTTGTAATACACAAACTTTTTTGAATTTTTGCGGAAAAATCGATTTTGCATCGATTTTTTCAATTTTCGTAAAATGAACATTGTAGCAATTTTTTATAGCTAAATGAGACGAACAAAATGGCACCAAAATTATCCAATTTGAACATTGTTTTTGGTTATTGAAACGAAAACATGAATCAGAATTTTCGTTTCAATAACCCAAAACAATGTTCAAATTGGATCCTTTTGGTGTCATTTTGTTCGTCTCATTTAACTATAAAAACTAGCTACAATGTTCATTTTATGAAAATTTAAAAAATCGATTTTTCCGCAAAAAATTCAAGTTTGCGTATTACAACGAAGAGCTTGTATCAAATTCAAAATTTCAAACGCAATTAACTCGAAAACAACAACGATTCTGAACATGCCATAAAAACAAAAAATGCTCCATTTTTCATGACCTTTCCGAATATATCATTTTTTTCATATGGTTTTAAATTACTTAACTGGTCCTTTAAATGAAGACAGTTTTTCACGCTGAACACGACGCTGCAAAATTTTTTTGAAAAAAAACTTATTTTACAGGGTGGCGCCGATCTTTCAAAAATCCAGTCAAAAAATCCAAGTTTTTCCAAAGATTCGCTCATAACTTTTGAAGCGAAAACTTTCCATATTTGTCTATATAAAAGTTGTAGCGTTTATTTCCAGCTTTTCAACGGCTGGTCAACCATCTCTCAATTCCTATGAGGGGCTAGACCCAAAATACTAAAACGATATTTTTCTAAAAAGGTACTTGTAAATTTGGGGTCCTAGACTCGCCTAAAGTAAGTTTTTTTCAAAAAAATTTTGTAGCATCGTGTTCAGCATGACAAACTGTCTTCATTTAAGCTGAAATGAACGACATGTGGGGAAGTATTAAATCTTTAACTTAACAAAATCTTACGTGGTCGTTTGATCCTACACGATGGAATTCAATAAAAATTCTGAACAAAATTAATATTGAAAAAGCAAAACGAAGCCATTGAAACTTCATTTCAGACCAATTGATAATAACATTAGCCACATGTGCTCCGACAAGAGCAAAAATCGCACCAGAAGCACCAACTCCTCCACCGTACGATACCATGTCCAGCATATGACCTAGAAATTAAGAGACGATATCTAGAAAGTTCGAACTTAGGTGGACATAGTTCGAGTGCACTCCAATTTGAATTTGTTTAGTGAGATTGATGCATGAAAAGGTTTTTAAACGTCATTCCGAGTCAAAATTCTGTGAAAAAAAAGTTCTTCGAAAAAAACTGAAAAATTCGAAAAATTTCGAAAAAATTGAAAAAGTTCCGATTTTTATAAAATCGAAAAAATCTGGTTTTTTGTCGCATCCCGTAACTTTGCATATTATGAGCTGTGCCGGCAGGACGCTCTGTTATTTTTTTACATTTTCCCCAAAAGTTTGGCGACTTTTTTTGAACGCCTACCTACTAATCCTCCAAGAAAATAAATAGGAGCAATACGTTGAGCTTTGTGCACTAATTCTAGAGGTATTCCCAGTAAAATCTGTAATGCAAGATTTCCAATTAGATGGGCAAGACTAGAATTAAAAAATATACAGTAGCGGACAAAAAACTTGGGTCAAACATTTAAGCATGTTTATAAGTGAAATAATCGAATCTCAGATTCTGAAAAAGTATTTCAGACGCGATTTTTTTCGTCTTCGGTAATAAACTATGTCGAATCTCATGGTGACTTCAGATTTATGTAAAAAATTCAGGTTTTTCGTTCTAGTGCACTACCCATGGAACATCAAAACTCATATTTTGTTCATTTATTTCTTAGACAATTTTTTTCAATTTTTCGAATTTTTAAATTTTTTTCAAATAAATCACTTTTTTCAACAAAAAACATTATTGAAAAGCAAAAATATTTTGCTTTTACGGAGATTTTGCTTTTGAGGGGACGGGGATTGAACGTGCGCCTTTACGTCTGAAAGGCTAACACTTTACCAACTGCACCATAAAGGAGATAGATATAAGAAGTTTCATTTCTGACCACATATTAAAGCATAAAAAGCGAAAATGAAAAAATTGATTTTTTAATTTTTTCCAGAGGAGTACCCCCATAATTTTGGTGTTGTTTTTCTTCTCTCGCTGAGCTCTTTCCAAAAATCTGAGCCGTAACGGAATTGGACTTAGGGTTACAAAATTCGGTGGCAAAGCAGACAGACATTTCTTGTTTAATATTAAAAGATGAGTAAAGTACTAGAATGAAAATCTGAATTTTTGACTTAAATCTGACGTCACCATAAAATTCGCCATAGTTTATTACCCTAGAACGAAACAAAATTACATCTGAAATAAGCTGAGATTCGACGATTTCATTTATACGCATGCTTACAGAGTGGGCTTAAAGGACCAGTCCAGTAATTTACAATCATATAAAAAATGATATATTCGGAAAGATCATGAAAATGGAGCATTTTTTGTTTTTACGGCATGTTCTGAATCGTTGTAGTTTTCGAGATAATTGCGTTTGAAATTTTGAATTTAATACAAGCTCTTCGTTGTAATACACAAACTTTTTTGAATTTTTTGCGGAAAAATCGATTTTTTCAATTTTCATAAATTGAACATTGTAGCTATAATTTGTTATAGCTAAATGAGACGAACAAAATGACACTAAAATTATCCAATTTGAACATTGTTTTGGGTTATTGAAACGAAAACATGAATCAGAATTTTCGTTTCAATAACCCAAAACAATGTTCAAATTGGATTATTTTGGTGTCATTTTGTTCGTCTTATTAAACTATAAAAAAATTGCTACAATTTTCATTTTGAAAATTTAAAAAATTGATGCAAAAATCGATTTAAAAATTCAAACAAGTTTGTGTATTACAACGAAGAGCTTGTAACAAATTCAAACGCTATTATCTCGAAAACTACAACGATTCAGAACATGCCGTAAAAACAAAAAATGCTCCATTTTTTATGATCTTTCCAAATATATCATTTTTTCATATGATTGTAACTTACTGGAATGGTCCCTTAAAGTTCCCGGTCACTTTGAGATTAAAGTTCCTGATCACTTGAAATCACTTTGAAAATTCGATAAATATACAAGTCTTGAAAAAGAAAAAATGGATTAGTATAAGTCACATCAAAATGAAATTTCACACCAAGAACAACGACGGATTGTAAAATTCATACAAATTCGCATTTTTCCACCAATCGAGCCAAAACAATATTGAATAGGAGTAAGAAATTCTACTAATGTTCCTCCTTGTTGTTATAAAAGTCTAAATGATACTTAATGAATAAAGCTGCAACTATAAACGCTGCAATTGATGGAAACCCAATTAACTAGCATCATCATATCCAAGATCATCAAGTAAAACGTTAGAAAATTATGAGGACAAAATAGCATTAGTAGATATAGTAAACCAGATCTGTTTATAATGATGACATGTAACCCTAAATTGAAAGATATTACCGATCAACTCAATTAAAAATGAAAGTGAAAAATGAATGGAATTATCAGCACATTATCGACCAGACATTGTAGCAAGAGTATCAAAAAGTGAAGAATTAATAGATGATTTGGTGAAAAAGAAAATACATGCACATTGATTGACTTTTCAAAGTAATCTCAAGTGATCAGGAACTTTAAGCCCTCTCTGTAAATGTTTGGTCCAAGTATTTTGCCCGCTACTGCATAAAACTCTATAAATAACTAAAAAATACTCGGCATGAAGAAAGATAGAGGTGAAAGCTCGCCATAACTCCCATTTAAGGTTAGGAGTTGCTATCATTTTATAATATAATATACATTTTAGACGGCTATTTGTTGCAATGGTATCACGGTTTAGAATATGGTCACAATATTTGTGATATAGTTCATCTTCGGTTAGCAATTTTGCAACTTCGGTTGTAGAGTTATTATATACGCTTGTACTTGTGATTAAATCTTCATAAACCGGTGATAGAGTAGTTAAATTTGACGTCGAATTGAAGTCTGAGTAATCCACCAAAGCTGTTGAATAATCTGGTATGAATGTCGTTTCAGAAACTGTCACTGGTGCAGTAACCGTGTCTTGGTTCAAATCGTAAATCCCATACTTAAAATATGCATAAAAAGCAATTTGAACGATCGAGACTATAATCATGAAAACCGGTGGTGGAGAACAGTTATGGTATGGTGTTATATAACGAAAAGCTTCAGCTTGTTGAGTCCGTCCTAGTACGGATTGAGCTGCATAGAGAACTATTCGACGCATTTGCATTTTCTTGGCACGAGCCATCTATAAAAAGTAATACTAAACTGAGTTGATGATGATTTTCATCTTCCAGAAAATTTTATTTAACTTACAAGTGTACAAAACTCTGGAAAATCGATCTTGTTGTCCTTATTGACATCAACATCGCGAACCAATTCTTCGGCTTGAGATGACGTAAGACCGAATAATTCTGTAGAGATTAAAATAGCCTCTGTTAAATCCTTGAGTGGAATAAACCCATCATTATCCTTATCGAGCTAAAATCATAAATAAATTGTACATTAAACAGAACAACATTATATCACTTCACTTTTTTCACTTGTAAACACGTTTTAAAGGACCAGTCCAGTAATTTACAATCATATGAAAAATGATATATTCGGAAAGATCATAAAATGGAGTATTTTTTGTTTTTACGACATGTTCTGAATCGTTGTAGTTTTCGAGATAATTGCGTTTGAAATTTGAATTTGTTACAAGCTCTTCGTTGTAATACACAAACTTTTTAAATATTTTTTGCGGAAAAATCGATTTTGCATCAATCTTTTAAATTTTCATAAAATGAACATTGTAGCAATTTTTTATAGTTAAATAAGACGAACAAAATGAAACCAAAATAATCCAATTTGAACATTGTTTTGGGTTATTGAAACGAAAATTCTGATTCATGTTTTCGTTTCAATAACCCAAAACAATGTTCAAATTGGATAATTTTGGTGTCATTTTGTTCGTCTCATTTAGCTATAAAAAATTATAGCTACAATGTTCATTTTATGAAAATTTAAAAAATCGATTTTTCCGCAAAAAATTCAAAAAAGTTTGTGTATTACAACGAAGAGCTCGTACACAAATTCAAATTTCAAACGCAATTATCTTGAATTGAAAAATCTTGAAAACGCTTCCCTATCCATGAAATCGCAGAAAATTTGAAAAAAAACAAAAATTTCTTGCTTTGATGCGATTTCATGGTTAGGGAAGCGTTTTCGCGCATTCTTCAATGCGCACAAACGATTTCTCGCATAGGAAGACCCACATAAGGTCATTTTGGAAAAATTAAAAAATTGCTCGAAAATTCGCAAGAGTACGTTTTTTTAGCCTGTATATAAACATACACTTTGGAACAAAGCATGCTCATCTTCGACATCAACCGATTTTCCATAAGTAATTTTTCTCAGCGGTGGCTTCTCTTTTGACTCACCAACTTCAATCTTGACTGTAGACATAGCTTTTACTAGAGTATGAATGCTAAAATATATAATTTAGGCTATCACCTAACTCGCATAAAGTCCATTTTCCGCCGAAGACGAACGTGATCAAATGAAATAAACCTAACAAAGGAACGTAAGAACGCCCATCTCACTTAAAAAACAGCCATTTATAAAAAAGTTTTGTACTTTTCACTCTGGATATTTTTGACAAAACAATTAAAACACGTTTTTTTGTAATGTTTCCATCTTCTCATTTCACTTTTTTCAATTTCCCTATCAAAATTTTCGTTTCCGTCGTTTGACATTAAAACCTACCCCGGTTTTAATGAGCTTTATATTCTCATCTCACATGGTTCCTTGATGAATGTCCGGACTTTTAATTTGGGATTGTAAATGCTTCCTTTAATGAATTTATGTAAAATTTTGAATTTTTTCGTATCGCTTATCTTAGAATTTTGTTTTTTCCGATCCCTCCCCTGAAACATAGTCAAGGAAACGCTTTCACGGTTCGGGAGTGCGCGCAATCGATTCCCCGTCTAGAAAAACCTAAGAATCGACGATTTTCTCATAAAAATCCGAAAATGTTTGATTTTCGCTTCAACCCCATTCCCTGAATCAGGGTCAAGGAAGTGTTTTCATGCTTCAGAAATGCGCGGAATCGATTTCTCGCATAAAATTACCCTTAGGAATGTATTTTTTGCAAAAATTTTCAAAAAAATTTTTTTCGGAGAACGGCATCCGATTGTTACCCCACCCCTTTAAAGGGGGTGTACTTTGTAGCCGCATCTCGAAAAAAAATTTATTTTCACAAAAACAACTCTATTAGAAGTAAAATCATGCGAAAAATTGATTGCGCGCATTCCCGAAGTGTGCAAATGCTTCCCTGACCCTGATTCAGGGAAATAAGAGTGTGTATAAACGCGAAAATCTAATATATACTAATTTTCCTGAATCAGGGTCAAGGAAGCGTTTTCATGCTTCGGGAATACGGGCAATCGATTCCCCGCATGAAATTACCTTCTTTTTAAAAAAATAGTTCGACGATGAACGTGATAAAATGAAATAAACCTAACAAAGGAATGTGAGAACGCCCGTTTCACTTAAAAAACAGCCATTTTAGTGTAAACTTATGATTCTCCAGTGCTTGGTCAAATGACCTTTTTCAAATTAATTCGATTTGATCTAGCCATGAAAGACATTTATAAAAAATTCGTACTTTCATACTTTTCACTCTGGGGATTTTTGACAAAAACAATCCGAAACACGTTTTATTGTACTGTTTCGATCTCATCATTTCGCTTTTTTCCAATTTTCCTATCAAAATTTTCGTTTCGTCGTCTGAAATTAAAACCGACCCCAGGTTTTAAAGAACTTTAAATTCTCATCTCATCTGATCCCTTGATGGATGCCCGGACTTTGTTATTCAATAAAACTAGATTTTTAAGTGTAAAAGTTGTGATAAAAAGATGAGTACGTAGTAATCCTAGATCATTAGTGAATTTGAAGGGTTGGTGTCATTTGCGCACAAACATTTGCACATCTAACATTTGCGCTGCGTCATTTGCGCATGATACATTTGCGAGCGGACATGTTCGCATGGACATTTGCGCTGATACATTTTGCTGAAGAACATTTCGGATTTATTTGGTGATTTAAAAAAGAAAATGTTACATGCTCAAATGTCGCTGCATTAAAATACATGTTTTAGGGCCTCCACTAATTCATCAAAAAAAATTTCGAGTTCACTAATTTATCACTAATAGCATCGCTAATTCGTTCTGCCGCGGTCACTAATAGGCGTTCTGTCGCGTTATGCCGAGTTCTGCCGGCAGAACGCGGCCGTTTGTTTTGAAACTTGACATTTCGAAACTTTTTATGTTTTTGGGGATTTCTCTGGAAATACAAAGCCAATCCTGATAGATTTAGTGTCGTTAGAAAGCTGGATTTCGTAGCAATCGAATGACACCAAAATCATAACTCTTTATGGTTGAGGAGTTATTGCATAATGAGTCAACAATATCCGTTTTTCCGATACACACGACAAAAAAATGTCAGTTTTTTTGACATTTTTTAATAACTATGCAATATCTCCGCAACCAGAAAGAGTTATGATTTTGCGTCTTTCGATTGCTACAAAATCCAACTTTCTAACGACTAGGCTTTTTAACTGGCGTCCCGGGCCACGGCCCGGCCGGCCCTGGACGGGCCGCGGCCCGGCCCAGCCTTCAAATTTTTTGGCATCCCGGGCTGCGGCCCGGCCCAGCCTTCAAATTTTTTGGCATCCCGGGCCGCGGCCCGGCCCTGGGCCAAAAAATTTTTTGAAAAAAAATTTTCTATTTTTTTGGTAAAAAACGTCTATTTTTTTCAATTTTCCTATAAAATTGTCCATTTTTTCAATAAAAATTGACATTTTTCACCAAAAATTGTCAAAAAA
>OZJO01012659.1:0-24494 GCA_900406225.1 Acrobeloides nanus | reverse complement strand
AAAAATGCACTTTTTTGCCCCTTATACGGATATAATAATAAAAAAGTGCATTTTTAGGGTCGAAAGAAGCTCCAAATCGTCGAAAGGACCCCGTATTTGTGCTCCCCGCACCCGATTTAGGGGGTACATGTATTTTTTAGAAAAAAATATAAAATTTCAAAAAAATTTTTTTCGACCCCGTGTCTTGGCCCCCCAACTCATATTGCTCCAAACTTCACCTTACATGAAATATTTTTGAGTTTTTTGAGTTTTGGTTACGTAACCTAAGAGGGTGGTTTTTTGGTATTCGAAAAATCGCTTTAACAGATCAACGTTTCAGGCATCCAAATTTTCGCTATTCCTCCCCCTAAGACCCTCTACCCCCTAACTTTTGATGAGGAACATTTTTTGCGTTGACGAGAAATTCTGAAAAAATTGTGTTTATCGGAATGAAACGTTGATCTGTTAAAGTCATAGCAATTTTTCAAATACCGAAAAGCCACAATTTTTTCAGAATTTCTCGTCAACGCGTAAAATATTCCTGATCAAAAGTTAGGGGGTGGAGTTCTAGGGGGAGGAATGACACAAATTTGGAGGCCTGAAACATTGATCTGTTAAAGTCATGGCGATTTTTCGAATACCGAAAAACCACCCTCTTAGGTTACATAACCACAGTTTTAAATACTCCACTGGTGTATGGCGTCGCCTAGGAATTTTGTTAAATTATTTACCGTGTATCTTCTGTTAGCAAATATTTTATTCCTTGGCGAGAACTTTTTGCCCCTTAGGTAAGAACTTTTGTCCCCTTGTACCTTTCGAAAAAATCTTTTGAAATGTCCGTTTCGAAAATAACTTTTCGAAATGTCTGATTCGAATATAACTTGTCGAAATGTTCGTGTCAAAATTAACTTTTCACAACCATTTTTGTCGAAATATCCTACAGTTGACCCCGGGGCCTCGGCCCCTTTTTCGACCCCTGGCGGGGCCTTGGGGGCCGGGGCTTTGGGGACCTCGGCCCTTTTCGTCTCTAGTTTTTTCAAAAATCGAATTTTAGATAAAAAATCGAATTTTGGCTAAAAAATTGAATTTTGACCAAAAATCGAATTGTGTGTTGTTCAGGGTGCAATTGTTGATCCGCATAATTTCGGCACCATCTACACCTTTGGCCAGGGGATACCTTCATTCTAGTCCATATGTCCCCAAAGATTATATGATTAAATTTTTTATAGATTTTGGCAGAAATATAGTGGAAAAATGATAAAATTTCTGTGCAAACCGATGATAGAACTGAAGTTAACCCAATTTGAAATAGCCTACTTACTAGCTCAAATTTTATGGTCGACTCAAGGTATGATTTGCTTAACACTTTTCAGTACCAAAAACAGGGTTACCAGAAATTTTTTACAAAAATCAGCAATCTGGATTTCAAAAATCAGAGCAAGTTTCAATTTCGACCAAAAAATGTAGTGGACAAAAGGCAGAAGAGAAAAATATCCATACTCTTTTGTGTCTTTCATGCAGCAACTTCCTATAGTGTTATTTATAATTTTAGAAATCAAAGGCCTCAAGTCTTCCACGCATGATATTGCCAACGATATGACTGATAGAATAGCGACTGAACTGCATAATTATTATGTAAATGAGAAAAGGTTGGAGAATTATAGCCCAAGATTGATCAAGATGTTGAAGCTAATTGATGGATCGAAATCACTGCACAGTGATTTACAAAATTATACCCTTATAACTCAAACGTGTAATATTACTGATTTTAATGCTGATTTATCTGAATTATGCGATTCTTTTTAAAATGTTTTTTTCAGTTATTTTTGCGCAACATATTTTAATTTTTGTACAAGATGGGCCAAAGTGGCTTTTCTCGATTTTTTGGGACCCAGATCGTTGGATTTTCTTTATATAGAAATTTTTTCACAAAAAGTGATATCCTACAAAATTGAGATCACGACGAACAGCTTTGTAGAACATCACCTTTGGCGGTATATCAAAGGAAACTCTCAGAAGGAGAAGCTCTCGGGAGTCTTCACAAACATCTCTTCTTATCCTCTCGCGGTAGCGCTCGGTATCCCGGTACATACTTATTTTTATTTGATTAAGACTGCCGTCAGTAAAAATTTGGGATCCGGGACCCTAGTTGTGTCCTGGGTCCGGGGATCCTTATCTCCGATAGTTATAAATGTAATTTTTTGTTTTTATTACAAAATTCATTTAAAAAATATTATGAAAATTCATAATAATAAAAATATTAGTGAAGAATATCCGATTTAACATTATATCCATACATATAAAGCTTTCCGATCGACTAAAAAATTCTGTGTAGAGTTCATATAAAAAATAAACTTTTTTGAAAAAAAGAAGTTTTCTCAAAAATTTTGAAGCTACTTCGGCTGGGGAGACCCAGTCAACATGGTCTCAAAACTTATATTAAAAATTTAAAAATTTTGTTCGAAAATGCGCTTTCTAGGGGTAATTTTACATGAGAAACACGATTCTGATGTTATTTTCATGCCAAATGCTTCAGCCATACGCTCACACCATCTTCAACGACACAACCATTTGAGTCGACCAGATTCAATTCTTTCTAGCATAGCATGATCATCAGAAGGGCAATTTTTAGCTCTATGAAATACGGCATACAAAAGTCTAAGAATGGCCACAAACTTCTCATTGATGCTTCGCTCAGACGTCCTGGATGGTTGGATCTTGTTTTCTAGCTCTGGTTTGATCTTTCTCTTCGTCTTTTTCATTTTAAGAGTTTATTTACGAGCCTAAAGTACGCTTTTAGAGGGCCATCTCTTCTTGCGTAAAGGAGTCTAACCAACTCACCCATCTATTAAAGCGCTTATTAACAACAATCGAAGATCGAAGCCTTCTTGCGCTGAAGTCGCAACTAGATCCAACCAAAAACCTCAACTTTTTCATGAAGCTCTTTTAGATCAAATCCATTCTCAGATTTCGAGATTTTTCGAGGATTCGCTATTATAGCTATATATATAACTAAAATACAAAAGTTGATCAAAACGTTATCTTTAAAAAACACTCATTTTCACAATTTCTGCAGCATTTGACGTGAAAAACATCAGAATCATGTTCCTCATGTAAAATTACCCCTAGAAAGCGCATTTTCGAACAAAACTTTTGAATTTTTAACATAAGTTTTGAGATCATGTTGACTGGGCCGAAGTAGCTCCAAAATTTTTTGGAATAATTTTTCTCTTACTTCGAAAAAAGCTAACATTTCGGTTTTTCTACGTTTGACTAAACCAATATAATCACAATTTGTTGGTAATTCTGGGCCAAGTAGCGATTCCATTTGTGCCCATAGTCCTACTTCAACAACAATAGCATTTTCGGGAATTTTTTGCAAGGCTTCATAAAAATATACGGGATTGCAAGCACTATCCGTAAAAAATTCGGCTGAGCATTTAGGATCAGCTGGATTCACCGACGATGCCCATTTTGTTGATCGTTGTTTCGGTTCGGTGATAATAGCTTTGTTATAGGACAAGAGTTCATCGTAAATTGAATGCATTTGAGGTGAATGCGGAGCTCGATCGGTGTCAACAATAAGAGCCTTAATATTTTCTTGGTGAAATTGCTCGACCATTTTCTTGATCTAAAAAAGTTCAAGAATTTCTGGATACAACTAGGTGAAGTATCTTTATACTCCAAGGGTTCCATGGTTCGGTGGTACTAGGCTTGTCTCAGACGCCCTTCAAGGCTGGTTCAAACCCCGCTTAAGGCCAAAAGATTTTGCCTAGTAGTAATGTCTCTTCGGATTCTTGTTCGGCATTAACTAACATTTTCTTTGTCTCCAGAGATGCCAGCACAATTCGCTCCAATATGAATACATGGATAAACACCCGGTAAACATCTTTCTTTCACTTTTTCCCACGAAATATAGATCCTTGCATAAGCGCCTTTAATCTTTTCACTATTTTGTTTCATGACTTGGCCCCTGTAATATGCTAATTTCATAGCCTGTTCTTTAGTCAGCCCATCATCTGCATAACCACAACAAATTTCACTTAACGAGAAACCGATAAAACCATCTGGATCAAGGTTCATCTTCTTCAATAGTTCTGTCATTACGAGCTAAAATATTTTTAAAACAATTATATCTACATCTTTGTAAAAAGGCAACAAAAACTTTTTTAATCGTAGCATTTTCTCGAGTTAAAGGGAGTAGAATTTTTTTCATCAGGATTTGAATTGGGATCGATATTTTTTATATTTACTTACATTCATAGCAGTGACAAAAACCATTTTTATGACAACATCGATTTCTTTGTCTTCTTTAGGATGACGAAGTATATTGAATAGATCGATGCCAAAAGGTTCGACAGCTTTGGCACATTCTTCGAAAGAACTCTTAAATTCTGGGATTCGAATTAATTGTTGTCCCATACCAGGCCAATAAGAATTTATTCCCGAATAGAGAAACCATAATGGACGAGTGTTTGTGTTAGATATAGGTGAAATCGCTTTAATTTGTTCGTTAGAGTCGTTTTCTAACACAATAAATCCACGATAGGGCGCATTTTCGATGGACACATGTTTCTAGATTGATGTGAAAAAGACAATTTTTTGAATTTGTGATAATTCTAAAACATTAAACGCGCTATGTGTGTCTATCTGTTTGTGCTATCTCCATCACCATAAGTCCAATTCCGTCACGGCCTATACCAACTATAGAGCTCGGTGAGAGAAAAAATGACACCAAAGTCATGTGGTACCCTCAAGGAAAATTTTTTAGCCCCATATTATGCTTTAACGTAAGATTATAATGCAATTTTATCGCCGTTTAAGGAGTTACCCTCATGACCGGGTGGCTAAGACTCTCGGTTTATATAAATAGCTCGCAGGTTTGATTCTCAGCATAAACCAAATATTTTTGTCTCTGTCAAAAAAATTAGAAATACATATACTCGGAGCGAGGCCGAGCTCCGTAGTACAAGTAATAAATACAACTTCTTTTTTCCTCCGGGTGCGAAGCGCTCGGTTACCCGGTTCTTTTTTTAAATCGACAATTTGGATTTTTTCGATAAAAATTATGAGAATAACCGATTTTCAAAATCATTTTTCGGCTAGGATTGCGAAAAAAAATAATGAAAAAATGCAAAAAATCTATTTCGATCTCTTTTGTTTTCCTTTTTTTGAATTGTTTTTCGCTTTTTTGAAGAACTAGCCTAAAAATTAGGGCTGAGCGTTTTGCGGGGTTTCAACCCCCACCCAAAACGCTCAGCCCTACTAAAAAATAACCTTGAAGATAATTTTTTAGAACTTTCTATTAAAAAAATTTACTAGCACTTTGGTATCATTCAGAGCAACTTCATCAAAAATATTTTCAATTTCATCCTGGGTAGTTCTGGAGCACAAAATTAAGCGAGGCAATTTTGTTAATTTACACTTTTGTTCCGTCGTTTTTTGAGCATTGAATTCGTTTTTATTATCTATCTGATTATTTTCCATGATGACTTCCGTTTCTAAAAATATTTGCTATATTATACAGAAATTATAACTGCTTTATCCTAAAAAATTATAAAACAAGCTACAAATTGTTAAAACAAACAATTCTATTCTCAAAATGGCGAACTAAAATTTTATCGATTTTTATCATTCATCATAAAAGGTTATTTCAACAAAGAGATGTCATAAAAATTAGTCTGCACTGTTACATTACAAAAAGTCTTGAAGAGTACAAGGCGTATCAGTGATTAAAGGTACAATCCACGAAATTGCGCAAAATTGTTTGATCATCAAAAAGACACATATTTTTATGCGAGGAACACGATTTTGACGTTAAAAAAATTCAAAAATTTTGGATTGTATATTAACACGAAAATTCAATTTTTTTTAAACTTGTCCAAATGGGTTGAACGATAGCTTAAAAAATTCTTTAGCGCATGCTGCATAACTTTAGTCTTTCACTACTTTATGAAAACCTTTGTGTTTCGAAGAAAAACCTTATATAAACTTTTCACGGCGGACTAAAGTTGTGCCAAAAGTGAAAAATGCGTGAAATCGATAAGAAATGATTTATTTATGTTCAAAAACCATTTTTATGTCGATTCCATCGCATTTTCGAGGTGCCAAAGTCGATTTTGATTTTTCTTACTCGGGCATATACACCCAAAAAAGGATTTTATCGAAAGGGTGGGTTATCTCGATGAAATTTTCAGCAAATCGGAAGAAGTTTGGTTCTAGCATATTCTACTCATTTAAATCTACCATTTTGACAAAGTACATATTGTCAAACTCGATTCAATAGTTTTTATTGAGTCTTTGAATTTTCGAATTCCTTTCGATCTTAAGGGGATCTTCAAAATCCATCTAGTCCTCACAGAAAAAACCATTTTCCATGATCGACCCCACAAACGACGTGCCTGGATGTGGTCTACAACTCTATAGAGAGATTTTTAAAATTCGAGTTTAAAAAGTTGAACTTTTGCTCGAAAAACTGAAAAAATAGACCGATTTTTTCAGTTTTTCGAGCAAAAGTTCAACTTGTAACAAATTCAAAATTTAAACGCAATTATCTCGAAAACTACAACGATTCAGAACATGCCGTAAAAACAACAAATGCTCTATTTTTCATGATTTTTCCGAATATATCACTTTTTCATATGGTTGTAAATTACTGGACTGGTCCATTAACAGAAGAATGAGCACAGGATAATTCCATTAGCCGAAAATGACCAGATGGAAATTTCTCTAGCCGAAAAATGATCCAAGGAGAATCCCGATAGCCGAAAAACGAGCCAAGGATAATTAGTCGAAAAATTTGCCAATTGAAACAATAGATGATAAAAGATCATTTGCTCTAGATCGGGTATCCGATCCAGTGAACTCTGGATTGGGTACCCGACTCAGTAGGATGAATTTCTAGATCGGGCGCAACAATATATTTTTATGACAATAAAATGTATGTATGTAACACATTTTTTATAATAAATATTATCAATATACGAACTTTCTTAAAATAATAATACAGTGTTATTGAAGTATTTCCGATTTAACATTATATCCATGAGTATAAAGCTTACCGATCGCCTAAAAGATGATGGTACAATTTTAAAAATTTTTTTAGCTTACTTCCAAGAAAGCTAATATTTCCGGCTTTCTACGTTTAACCAACCCAACATAATCACAATTTTTTGGTAATTCTGGGAGAAGCATAGATTCCATTTGTGCCCATGGTCCGACTTCAATAACAAGCGAATTTTCGGGAATCTTCCGCAAAGCTTCATAAAAATATACGGGATTGCATGCACTATCTGTAAAAAATTCGGGCGAGCATTTGGAATCGGTTGAATCCACCGAGGTTGCCCATTTTGTTGATCGTTGTTTTGGTTCGGTTATAACAGTTTTATTATAGGCCAACAACTCATCGTAGATTGCATGCATTTGAGGCGAATGTGGAGCTCGATCGGTGTCTACAACACGAGCAATGATGTTTTCTTTTTGAAATTGCTCGACCATTTTTTTTATCTAAAAAAGAACGTTTTATTGATTATCAATAGGCTCAATAAGAGCTAATCATGAGGAAAAAAGGAAGTAGGGTGGAGGAAATCATAGGTTGGCAAGGTGGGGGGGGGGGGGGGGGGATCCCGATGAAGTGGTCCCCTCATCACCTTATTAAATTCGGCTAAGATTTTTAAAAAATGGACCTTTTTTAGCTTGAGGTAGTCTTCTGACATCCAATTTTTATGGACCACCTCATATGTTCGGCGGGGTTCATAAGGTGGTCTCCCCCCCCCTCAATTTTGGGTCCATGAGTCCGTGGGTCAGGGGGAGACTCCCCCCCCCTTTGCCGACCTATGAGGGAGATGGGAGGAAGATTTTTTTCAGAGATCTGAAATAAAGTACTCCCCTTTCTTTAAACTGTATACTTACATTTTCTAAGTCGCCCGCAATTCCAGTACAATCCGTTCCACCATGGATACATAGATGAACACCGGGCAAACATCGTTCTTTTATTTTTTCCCATGAAGTAAATACCATGGCCGACCCACCTTTAATCTTTTCAGAGTTTTTCTTCATTGTGTAGCCTCTGTAATATGCCAATTTCATGGTTTGTTCTTTAGTCAACCCATCATCTGCATAACCACAACAAATTTCACTTAACGAAAAGCCAATAAAACCGTCAGGATGGATGTTCATTTTCTTTAGTAGTTCTGTCATTACGATCTAAAACATTGAAATTTTTTTTACTCCAACCTCATTGCGTCAAGGTAGCGCAAATGTAACCTTACATGTTGAAAAATTACACCAAAACTTTTTCTTGACAAAAAATAATTTTTGCAATTTACAACAAAAACATTTTTTGAAATTTTTTTGTACATTTGTTTCTTACATGCATAGCAGTGACGATCACCATTTTATCAACAATATCCATTTCTTCATCGGGTTTAGGATGATAGATCAGATCGTATAGATCGACTCCAAAAGTTTCAACAGCTTTCGCACATTCATCGAAAGAATTCTTAAACGCTGGAATTCGAAGCAATTGTTGCCCCATACCAGGCCAATAAGATCGTATCCCAGAATAGATAAACCATATTGAACGAGTGTTTTTGTTAGATACATGCGAAATCGCTTGAATTTGTGCGCTAGAATCATCTTGTAACACGATGAATCCACGATAGGGAGCAATAGCGTGGCTCGTCTAAAAATCGGGCACTTATGCACTATCCCCCGGGCTGAAAATAAAAAAAGTCAACTTTTCTTTTTTTTAAGCTTTGGTTTAGGCGTAGGTTTAGTTTTAGTTCTAGGCTTAGACCTAGGCTTAGGTTTAGACTAGGCTTAAGCCTAGGCTTTGGTTTAGACTAAAGGCTTAGGCCTAGGCTTAGATCTAGGCCTAGACTTAGGCTTAGGTCTAGGCTTAGGCCTAAGCCCAGGTTTAAACCTAGGCTTAGGCTTAAGCCTAGGCTTAGACCTCGTCCTAGACTTAGGCAAAAAGATGAAAATTTGATTTTTTTTTGTTTTCAGCCTGGGGGATTCTGCATAAATTTATACAGAAGCCCCCCTTTTTTGAAGTATATCAAATTTTATTACCACTTTGGCATCATTCTTTGATAAATCATCAAAAATATTTTCGATTTCACACGAAGTATTTCCGGAACATAACATTAAGCGAGGTAATTTTTCAGATTTCCATGTGTGATCGATCATTGGTGGAGCCGCCATGGATTCTTCCATCATCTTAAGAAGATTTTTTGCAAATTCGTTCTCTTTATCTCCATTACTATTTTCAAGGGTGACCTTAGTATCCAAAATGGTAGCCATCTTATGCGGAAACTATAGCTTATCTAATAAAAAAAGCGAATTTAAACATGTCAAACCCCGAATGACACCCCTAAATAAAATTCAGGCACAAACAAAAAATTTCGGTGGTCAAAATCAAAAACCTCAAAAGAAGACTATTTTTGAAAAAATGTGGGTCGGGAAAGAAATTTTTTGATTTGTCAAAACTGGAAAAGTTGTTAAAACCGGAAAAAATATTTTGTTTGTGTCCGAGATTTCTTTAGGAGCGTCACTAAATCGAGGTTTGACTTTATGAGTCCAAGTTCCACCTTATATCGGCAAAAAAGACTCCTCAAAATTATAAACTAAAATGACTTTGGTTCATGCCACGCTTTATAAGAAGTATATTTGATACAAAGTTGTGTGTTTTTCGTGTTTCTAATAAATGGATGTCATTGAAATTTTCATAAATTTGTGTCCGTATATGAAAGCACAAAAGACACAAACGCTCCAACGACATTCGGCATAGAGATTTTCATCTTGTGTTAAATAAAGTCACAAACTATGAAAGTTACCAAATTTTCGAAAACTTTAGACTTTTTATTGAATTAAAAAACGAAAATTAAAAAAACATCATGTTTTCTTAAGTTTTTATATACAAAATGGTCCAAATATTATACTTTTTTTTATCTTTTTGCACTGAATTTTTCTTTTTTTATGGAAGGCATGTTAAAAGTTCAAAAAATATATAATTTAGAAAATGGATTGTATTTGACTTCTGACCACCCTGTATTTAAAATGAATTTCATATGAACATAAAATTCAATCAAGATTGAAGTTGTCACCAAAAAATTTGTTATTCACTGATTCATTATCCTGATGACTTTTTTGTTTACAATGTTCGATCACGAATAATATGGTGATTTTGCTATGACTAACAAAGAAGTGTACAAAACTTTGTGACATGGATTTTTATTGAATATTAATCGACTAACATCAACTTTCGATCTTTTATTTATTTTGTTGATTTTTGGTGATGCTAGTCATAGGTCAGCAAGGGGGAGCCTCCCCCTGACCCACTCACTTATGGACCCAAAATTGAAGGGAGGACCAACTCATGGACCCAAAATTAAGTGGGGACCACCTCATAGACCTCGCCGAACATATGAGGTGGTCCATAAAAATTGGGTGTCAGAAGACTATCTCAAGCTAAAAAAGATCTTTTTTTATTAAAATCTTAGCCGAATTGAATGAGGTGGTGGGGACCACCTCATCGGGGTCCCCCACCTTGCCGACCTATGATACTAGTTGTGCTAGTGTTCCATAGAGTTGGATCGACTTCGTATGAAAATAAATATTTTCTCGGATTTAAAACACATTTTGAAGCTACTGAACTTGGGGGAAGGGGGGCACTTAACGTTACCCCCAAGGCCGAAGTAAAAAGCGCCGAAATTTTTACCGAAACACACCCCCTAGGCCCTAGGGGCAAAAATTGACGCGGAACACGCTAGTGCCATTATTTTCAAACCAAAATCTTCGAAAACTTATGAATTTTCGCAATTTTTAAATAAAACAACTTGTTTTGACATTTATCGATTGTATAGAGATTATTATTGAAAAAGTGCAAAAATTCATATGTTTTTGAAGATCTTGGTTTGAAAATAATGGCACCAGCGTATTTCGCGTCAATTTTTACCCTTAGGGGGTGTGTTTCTGTAAACATTTCGGCGCTTTTTACTTCGGCCTTGGGGGCCAAAATCGATTTTTGGCTTAATTTTAAACTCAAAATTGATTTCTGGTTTATTTTGAGCTTTAAAAAAATCGATCTTTGGTTCAATTTTGAGCTAAAAAATCGATTTTAGGCTATTTTAAACTAAAAACTCGATTTTTTGGCATAATTTTGAACTCAAAATTAATTTTTTGGTTTATTTTGAGCCAAAATATCAACCCAAAAAACATAAGAAACCCTTATGAATAGAGATTTTTTAAATATCGGCTCACTGGAGGACCTGTTCCCAGTGGCTTAGGCAAGATGTGGGGGAGAGCTCCCCCTTTACTCGCATATGAGTTGGAAACAAGCTAGAAAGACAAAATTTCACGTTTTACAGGATATCGCAATAAAGAGATTTTTTGAAAAAATTCAAGTTTTTAAATTTTTACCAAAATAACCCTATAGGGGGTTTTCTATGTCAGAAATTGATTGCGCGCATTGCCAGCTAGTAAAAACGCTTCCATGAATTAGCCTATTTTTTGAAGAAATTTTAAAAATCGATTAAAAATAGGCTAATTCATGGTCAGGGAAGCGTTTTTAGGGGCTGGTAATGCGCGCAATCGAAAATCCCCCTATAGGATTATTTTGTTAAAAATTAAAAAATTTGAAATTTTTTGAAAAAATCGCTCAAAATCACAAAAATCTCTTCTTTTTTTGCGCCATCCTGTACATTTTTAGATGTCAAAATGATGTATATGCAAATTTTTTTCTTTTCAATGCTTAAATTGTACATACTCGAATAGCGTTTATATTTAGCTGATGTTGGTAGAAATATGTATAAAATTTTATAAGCTAATACAAACAAATATAACAGAAAATAAATTTCTATATAAAACTTTAATCGTGAGAAACACCACCACCACCTCCGGTATTTCCCGAAGCACCACCACCTCCGGTATCACCCGAAGCACCACCACCTCCGGCATCATTCGAGGTAACAGTTTGGTTATTGGCAGTTTCTATACCACCTCCACTAACAACATTTTGGTGCGAGGCGTCATGATGTTGAGCATGAGCTTGGTGATCTTGTGTGTTGTCACCACCTGTATCTTCTGGGGGTTTTAAATTTTTGTTGCTATTATGTTCTTCTGGAGGCTTATTGGCATTGTTTGTAACACCAGCGTCTGGAGGAGGGCCTTCATTTGGACCGGCGTCGTCAGCTGGATTAACACCGGCAGATGATGTCTGAAAAGGGCGTGAGATTAAGTTAACTGATTGGATATATTAGGAAAAAGATTGGCATACACAATAACGGGATGATGAAACGATCGTTCAAACAACAATAATGGGATGACAAGAACGGGAGACAAAAACGGGACAACAAGCGCGGGATGATTTCAGATCTTAGCTCCTAAAAGGAATTTGGATATAGTATCAAAGACTTTTTTACTAGGTTAAAAAGTTGAGAAAAAAGTCTTTTACACTATCTGAAAACTCCTTAAAGGAGCTGAGATCTGAAGAAAAAAATCGTCCCGTTCGATTATCCCAGTATCTAAATCTTTTGTTGGCCATCAGTTCAAAAACATGTGACAAATATTCGTGAGATTGTACATCGTAAAATATACGAGCAGACAAATGTTTGTTTCTATCTTTGTTGTATCTGAAACTTTAAGGGACAAATCAATATATCCGGAGATGCTCAATATGACTCTCGTGGTTTTTCCGCTTTGTTGTGTCGTTATACTATGCTTGACGCAGAATCTCATCTAGTTATTCACCAGGAAGTGTTACACTGAAAGGAGGAAAAATCTAGTTATTCATTTTTGTCGTCTCGTTTTTGTCTCTCATTCTTGTTCGTCCCGTCAATTCGTCCCGTGTGTATGCCAAAAGATTGACATTATGGGTTTAGAAAGGCTTCAAACATAAGTATGAGAACGAAGCCCTATAAAAGTGCCTTTAGAGGAATCCCTATAAGAGTTTCAAGAAAGTTGATAGAGACTCAACAAGATATTGCAAAGAAATGCAAAGCTCAACTTGTAATAAAGCAGTAGAAAGGTTAAAAAAATATAAAGCTAGGCCTTCGGCAGACCAAAACATAACGTGAGAGGAGCATTAGGGAAAGTTTTGTTTAAATCAAAATTTTTCCAGGTTTGGTGCGCACGTGCCCCATTATCCTCCTCCTCCTCATCAGTAGTGAATCTAGGAGGGACAGAGAAGGGGAGCATTCCCCCCCCCCAACCTAAAATTTCATAAGAGAAATAGTGTTGTTTCTTCAAAATCCGATAGAAAAATAATTTTTACCTAGTTGCTCCTTCCACACGTGTACAAATTTGGTGGGGAAAAACTTTGTAAAGCATCACTTTCCCCGAAAAATTTATTAGATTTTTAGAGCCTAAGGACATCTAATCCGTGACAAAATCACCATATCTCTCCCCCCCCCAATTCAGCTTAGAAACGTCTGACAACTTGTATAGGGAGGTTTTTACACGCGGGAAATCGATTGCCGTTGGAATTGGGGTATAAAAAATTTTCCTAGGCCCCTATAATTCGACATACCCTTCTGGGTGGCGGTAGAATCCCATTCTGAACTTTTCAACGAAAAATAATATCGTGAATCGATTCAGCGAGTCAAAAAACCTCCAGAAACACTTTATCGCCCTTTCTAGGACTCAATGGTGCGAAAATAAAATTTTTTGCAAAAAGTCGTTTTTGACCTTTTTTNTTTTCACGGGTCTCTAGGCCCCTATAATTCAGCATACTCTTCTGTGTGGCGGTAGAACCCTACTCTGAACTTTTTATCGAAAAATAACACCGGGAATCGATTCCTCATGTGGAAAACGACCAATAAAATAAATCAGGTACTTCTGCGTTGAAGTGGTCAATTTTTCGGAAACTATAAAAAGGTCAAAAATCGACTTTACAAAAAAATTTTACAAAAAAAATTCTATTTTTGCACAATTGAGTCCTGGACAGGGCAGTAAAGTGTTTCTGGGGGTTGATTTTTTGCATAAAACTACAAAAATTTAGAGGGGAAAAGATCTCAATTTATCAGATTCTTGTGTAATGCACTATTTTAAAAAACTTACACCACAGCCCATAAAAACAGATGAGTAGAAAGACAATAGTTGACAATAATCAATTTGTGTCAAAATTCAATAACAACTTCACTTCATCCGCCAATAATTTAGCCTCCATAAAACCATTTTCAATTTCTTTGCTTTCTGAAGCAAAATAAGACTAGTTTCGAAAAATTCAGGTAAAATTGGATCGCACTGGCAGGTGGTGGTCTGCATGCAAGATTCAAATATATTCAGATTATTATTTCTATTATTTCGCCGTTTTTCGCCAATATTATCCCATGGCAACCAATTTTCCGTCACGGATTTATATTTCAGTACGAAAAAAGATTTCTATAAACAAACGTGTGGCCATTATCATATAATGACTTATGCGGATGATAGAGCAACAAAAGGGTGAGAATGAGTATTTATAGGAAGTGTACTTGGAAAATTACTAGATTGAAACTTAAAATAAGTTTTTTTACGTATAATATGACGTTGGCAATTCCTATGTCAGTCTAAACAGCAATTATTTTTATAGTGCATGTGAAGTCGAAAGGCTATAAGTTTTTATGCGTTAAATTGCTGCTAGATGAAAAAACCATTGCTATAATATAACCTTGTTAAAAAGGACCAGTTCATTTTTGAGGAGTTGATGCCATGTGATAGAGCATAAAATTTGGAGCATTTTTTGCTTTTACGGCCCTACTTGAAAATCTAACGGTAACAAGTTATGAGCGAAACAAAAAAATTTTCAAACGAGTTTGAACATTGAAACGAAGAGCTTGATCAGATTGTTTATTGAAATAATTTTCAAAACCCTTGAACATTCAAAAAGAAATAAATACAGCATTTTGTATAACTCGGCGAGACGAATAACATGACACCAAAATTATCGAATTTGAAAAATGTATTGAGTTATTGAAACGAAAACCATGAATCAGGAATTCTATCAAATGGCATCAACCCTCCAAAAGTGGACTGGTCCTTGAATGTTAATTAAAACGTTTATACAAAAAACTAGACAAAAAATAAATTTTTCACACTAAAAATATGTTGTAACGTTTACATTATTTCTTTCATTTTTATTCCTCTCAATATTTTTGGCACCACCAGCCAAGTTTGTTGAGTGATCATCTTCACCATTTTCTGGACTATTATTCACCACGTTTTGTTGTTCACCTTGTTCACTGTGACTCCATCCTGTGCCATCAACATAAGCATAATCATGGTCATAGTCATAAAACGTTGAGCTACCCTTATGTTTGGTATACACTTTATGCCTTCTTTTATGAACACGCGGTTTAGGGTAGCTATAGTAAATTCTACCATATCGGTCCGTATACACTAGATAGGGATGCCAATAACCATGTTTTTGTTTTCTTGTCTATATTTTTTATTAAAGGATTAGCCCATTTGGAAAAAACTCTATGTAAAAATTATATATTCGAAAAATTCATGAAAAATGGAGCATTTTTTGTTTTTACGGCATATTCTGAATTGTTGTAGTTTTTAAAAGGATTGTGTTTGAAACTACTCATGTTTTCGTTGTAATACACAAACTTTTTTGAATTTTTTGCAGAAAAATCAATTTTTGCATTAAATTTTCATAAATGAACATTGTAGCAATTTTTTACAACTTTATGACGAATAAAATGACACCAAAATTATCCAATTTGAAAATTGTTTTGGGCTATTGAAACGAAAACATGAATCAGAAATTTCGCTTCAATAACCCAAAACAATGTTCAAATTTGATCATTGTTGTATCATTTTGTTTGTCTCATTTAGCTATAAAAAAATTGCTACAATGTTCATTTTATGAAAGTTTAAAAAATTGATGCAAAAATCGATTTTTCCGCAAAAAATTCAAAAAAGTTTGTGTATTACAACGAAAACATGAGCAATTTCAAATGCAATTATCTTCAAAACTACAACGATTCAGAACATGGCGTAAAAACAAAAAATGCTCTATTTTTCATGGACTTCCGAATATATAATTTTTACATAGAGTTTTTCCGAGTAGACTGGTTCTTTAAAGAAATTTTAAAAAAATTCGAGCTTACTCTTTTATACCAATTTGAGTAGAGTTCATCCGATTCAGATGTTTGTTTTGATTTTGAGCAGCCCATAATGTGAATAATAGAGTCAAGAGTTTAAATGAAAGTTTAAAAAATCGATGCAAAAATCGATTTCTCCACAAACTAGTGTAGGAAATTGTACAAAATAGGCATTAAATATACAAAAGAGGAATATTTTGAAGATGTGCACCAAAACTGGACAATAATATTTATTTGGATTGTACATAGATGATTCAGCCAAACATACTTTTCCGCTGATAGCAAATGCCCGCGCAAATAATAAAATACGGAAATCAACTTTTATGTCGATTAGTCATAAACCTCAACAAAAGTGTACAATTTTTGTGCACATCATACATGTTCCTATGTTGCAGGTCTGCATCGAGTGGTCCACACGAGAAGAGGGGTACCACGCAGCGCCGTATTTATGGAGGAGGAACCAGGGGGGAACTTTCTACGGGATGAACGATCGTTCAAACAACACATGAATGGGATGATCAAGAACGGGACGACAATTGTGCTTGTAATTCCCTTCATTGTCCCGTTATTGTATATCTCGGAAAAATTCCATCCCCACCATGAGGTCAATCCGGAACAAAATATTAATTTTTACATAAGAAGAAACCTTCACTGAATCAGGAAAGCGTTTTTTTCTTCGAAAATGTCAAATTCGGATTCCCCGCATGTTTTTACCCCTAGAGGGGTCATTTCCAGAAAAATTTTCATGCGGGTGGCCCCCATATTGTGTGGTAACCCTCATTTTTGTGATTTTGGGGTCCTAAAAACTTTTTTACTAAAAATGACCCACATAGGAGCAATTTTATGTGGAAAATTGATTGCGCGCATTCCCGAAGCATGAAAACGTTTTTTTTATTCAGGGAATGGATTCGGTGTATTGACGCAAAAATCGAAAATTTCTTTTCACCCGTACACCAACTCCATTCCCTGAATCAGGGTCAAGATAATTTTTTCATGCTTAGAAAATGTGCGCAATCGATTCCTCGCATAAAATTATCCCTACATAGGTCATTTTTAGTAAAAAATTTTCGGTCCCAAAAGATTTTTCGGGCCCAAAAATCACAAAATGCACTTTTTTATTCATCTTGTAAAACCTGGTATAAAATAAAATAATATATAAAAATTCAAATAAGAAGCACTAAACAATTTAACAAGTGATCAATTTCTCTGCATACTTGGGGACGTTATACCAAGCGATTGGCTTCTGACACAAATCACCATAGGCATCAGCCAAATCGAAAAGACCACCAATTCTGGTGTAAAATGAATCTGCTGGCGTATTAAATTCACGCGATAAAAAATTTGTAATATCATCCTTGCTATTTATGAAGCTCTTCTCATGCTCAGCAAGCTCAATAAGCTTTTCCTTAGCAGCAATTAGAATTTTGAGTCCATTTTTGTATGCCTTGAATAGATGTGGAATGTTTTTGACAATGGTCCAAGGGTCATAACCTGGATGGTTGGTATCTTTAGGTAAGCCAATATCCACGCCAGCGTCAACAAGTTCTCGAATGGGTTCATGAAGATCTCCTAAACGAAAATTATAGAAATTTTTTGATTTTCGCGTCAATACACCGAATCCATTAAAACGCTACCAAAAACCGGAGCCGCCGTGCTATTGTTAAGTAAGTTACTTAAATTTATGTAAATCTAGAAACCCTGGTAGGCGCTCGATGTCCAGTTTATAAAACTTTTTATATGTATAACTTTTTCACCCAGCCATTTTCGCTCAACAATTGCTTATTGTAAAGGACCACTTCGCAATTTTACAAATTCTTCCAACCCCGTATCTGTTGATGTGTGCTGCGCACCCTTGTGTTTTTGAACACTCATCTTTACCTGTGAAAACACGACGAAAATCGGGATATTTGTTAGTGACACGCTCTCTTTTTTCGGGTGTTTTATGCAAAATTTCTTGAGTTGCTTTCAAAAATTCAAAGAGATACGCCAAATCGGCATTTCTGTCTCCACTTCCAAGTTTTAGCTTTTTAAATTTACCAGTTTCATAAGCCTAAATGAAAAAAAATTTGTTTGCAAAAATTAAGGCGTTAAAATTTATTATTATCTTACCTTGTGTAGCGGCCACCACATCTCAAATGGCATCTCTTCCAAAAATTCTTGCAAATTCTTTTCAAGCTGATCACTCGCTTTATCCTCTTTTGGGCCACATCCTCGTAAGACATTGTCAACATCATATACGATGAAAATATCCGAATGATGTCGATAAAAGCATTCCACTGGGAAGTTCTAAAAAATTAATTTATAAAATTATTTTTTTATTACTTTTTCCATGATGACTTTTACTGTTGCTGAATCCATCTTGCCTAAAAATTAAACTTTTGCTTAGAAATTTAATTTTAAGATTGTTACTAAACGCATATCGCATGAGCCCCTTCAAGCCATAGTTGATCATTTCTGGAGAATATTTAAAAGAATGGTAGTTCTGGCCGAAGTAGTCTTGATCGAGGAATATAGGAAAGCCAAGACTTGTTGTTAAAGTCGCTAGCAAAAGGAAAATTGTTTTCATTCTCTTAAAATTTTTTCTTACATATAGTCGAAGGACTCCCAAGAGAAAATTCGGAAAAAGTTGGAGCTTCTATAGTAGTGGATAAGGAAGCTGATTGTTCGATCTAGCAGCTTACTGATCCACTGTACTATGGGGAGTCAACTTTTTTCAAATCTTCTACTGGGAAAGACTATGTACTATTTTGAAAAACTGATTATAAGCAACCGTTAAACATAAACTAACAAGAAATCGTCGAAAAATAATATCCAATATCGAAAAAAGTTTCCTTTCGAGTGTAAGATAGATGACAAAAAAACCAAAGATGCCACTTTGACATGACCTAAGAAATAATCGATAAGGTTGCCATTCAGCGATTTATTTATCATCTGATTGGGGTTTATTTCTAAGAATATCACTTGGAAGATCAATGAGGAATAAAAATATCTTGGCCTAAGGCATTTCTTTCAGCTATCTATGCAATTTTTTCAAACAAGGGAAAAAAGAAATGACAAAACTAAAGTTTCTTCTTATGTAAAAATTAACGTTTTTTTCCGGATTGACCTCATGGTGGGGATGGAATTTTCCCGGCATACACAATAATGGGACACAAAAACGGAACGATGAAGGGAATTACAAGCACAATTGTCGTCCCGTTCTTGTCATCCCATCCTTGGTCATCCCGTTCCTGTGTTGTTTGAACGATCGTTCCATCCCGTTCTTGTCTATGCCATTTTCTCCGATTTAACTTACGGGATAGCCAGTTTCCGGGATAGAACGAGATTAAATTTAGCTATGAGACTGGATTTTCGGAGTCGGATAGAGGAAAATTTTTCGTCATGAGATGCCAAATAATCCCTGGATTGGGAAATGAAGAGGACTTGATCGAACACTGCTAAAAAAATCTTCTTTTATAAAAAGTATAATATGTGTGTGTCTCAACTAGCTTTTGAAGTTGCGACTCAAACCCGAACGAAAGTGGCATTGGCATGAGTGCAACAAGTCTGGCGAAGCTCTGCCCTGCTTGATGATCTACTGCTTCTTACACAGCGAAATTTTGCTTGCTGTACTTTTACGTATGCCAAAAAAGCCTCGTTTAGAAATCTTTTGATTATAAACAACCTAGTTCTTGTGATCGTGAGAATGGAAAAAATGGTCATGCTGGGAAGCCATGATGACGGTCGTTTGATGTTTTGAAACTTGACATCTCGAAACTTTTTAATGTTTATGAGGATTTCTCCGAAAATACATAGCCAATCAATCGGCCTCCGAGGTGGCGGAAAGTGAGCATGATCTTGTTGAGAATGTGCCTGAGATGAACAAGTTGAATGAAATCAGTGATGATGAGTAGGAAATGGTTGATCCTAGTTACAAAGTTAATTTGGATAAAACTGAGAAAGTGAGATAAGAGACACAAATTTAAAAAGTTGATTGATGAGTTTAGCGATATGTTTTAGCAAATCGCAATAAGACTTAGGTTCCTATAGTGGCGAAAAATTCCATTTCTTGACCACAATTGAAAAAGTCCTTATGGTTTTGCTGTCGTTAGAAAGCTGGATTTTGTAGCAATCGAATGACACCAAAATCATGTATAACACTTTCTGGTTTAGGAGTTATCGCATAATTAGTAAAAAATGTCAGTTTTTTCAACATGTTTTAAAATAATTATGCAATATCTCCACAACCAGAAAGAGTTATGGCATGATTTTGGTGTCATTCGATTGCTACGAAATCCAGCTTTCTAACGACACCGAAACTATCAGAATTGGTTGTGTATTCCCGGAGAAATCCTCAAAATCATAAAAACGTTTCGAAATGTCAAGTTTTGAAACATAAACGACCTTAAAAGCTACTCTTATTAAAGGATGCTTCAATTTCTCCAAAAAATTTAATAAAAAACAAATATTTTAATGACGATAATAATAGTTTCTAGGTATAGTAGATAAAGTAAAGATCATCAGATGATCTCCATGATCAAGTTCAAAGGGAATCATGTAGTTTCCAGAGGTTTGGAAGTTCTGCGAAAAGTTGCCCATAATACAGCCCCAAATATAGCTAGTGTATGTACCACTGAGGCGTGTACGGATATTTTTGCAAATTTCTCCATATTCTCGAGATTTTCGATCAGTCGATGTGTATCGTTGCAAGGCCTCATTCAAATAGGAAATTGTATTGTCTCGGATGTGTTCATCGGAACATTTTATTTGAGTTACATTGATGGCCTTTTTGAGTTCATCCCAAGTGTATGTTTTGTAGGTCGAAGCTTGCTCGGCTAAAAAATGCACAATAAAAGTTTCTTATTATTCTACAGGGTGCCTCAAAAAGGGCAATTTTACGATTTTTTCAAGAATTTTTTACATTTTTATCAAAATAATTCTACAGGAGATTTTTCTATGTGAGGAATCGATTGCGCACATTGCCGAACCTTGAAAACCCTTCCCTGATCATGTATTATCCAATTTTCGCCTCAATACACAAGTCTCTTCCTTGGGTCAGGGTCAGAGAAAAGTTTTCGGCATACACAACAACGGGACGAACAAGATCGGGACGCAAAAACAGGACGATGAAGGGAATTACAAGTACAATTGTCCCGTTCTTGGTCATCCCGTTCATGTGTTGCTTGAACGATCGTTCCATTCCCGTTTTTGTTTATGCCGCGTTTTCAAGATTCAGCAATGCGCGCAATCGATTCCTCTCATAGACAAACCCCCTATAGGGTTATTTTGACGGAAATTAAAAAATTTGAAAAAATCGCAAAATTGCCTTTTTGGGGCGCTCAGTGAACGCACAAGCAAAAAATAGATGAGAAGTTTGTGCATGCTTGGACAAAAAATTCAACTTTTCCTCTAGCGCTTTCAACTTTTCATTCAAGTTTTTCTCCTGCTTTTCTCCTTCAAGTTTTTTCTCCTGCACCCTAATCTAGAGGAAAAGTTGAAATTTGTTTGGGAGATATTTGATAAGATGTGTTAGATTCTTACTTTCATTTCCAATCTTCCATAGTTCTTTGCTGACATTTGTCCACTTTTCCTGCCATTCTTTTGCACTTTTTGTTAAATTCGTGACTTCTCCTTGAAGTTCCCTGATTTTTTTTTGGTGCGCTCCTAATTCCCTGGTTCCTTGATCATAGTAATCCTTGTAAAGCTTGGCTTCTTCATGCTGTAATTTAAGTTCTTCGAGTTCCGATGAAATTGTTGCGATTTCTTCTACCAGTTTTGAGTTTATTTTTCTCAATTTTTCGTTCTCGATTTCAGTAGCATTGAGTTTTGCAGCGGTGGTATTTCTCCATTGTTCGAGAAGAGCCATGTGGTCGTGAAGTTTTTCGTTTGTTTCATCTCTTTCTGTTTCCGATTGATCCAACATATTTTTTAAGTTTATGATATGATCTATGTTTGACTTCAAGTCTTGCATAGTTATATTTTTTTCGAATTCGCTCTTCTGTACCTGGGCCCTAGACTTATTAAGTTTGGATTCTAGATCCGAGATTTTGGCTTCCTAAAATTTGACTTGCTTACAAATGAAACAAGAACACCTTACGTATTCGCTAATCATTCGGGTATTTGTAATATTTTGAGTGAACATGGACTTTTTGAGCTCCAATAATTTGTTCTCGGGCTATAAATTTTTATTATATTTTAAGGATACAAGGTAACCGTTACAGCTAGATCTCCGAAAACAATTTTTTTCGCAAATTTTTGTAGAAAAGACCCTTCTAGGGTAACTTTGATGTGAGAAATCGATTGCGCGCACTCCCGAAGCTTGAAAATGCTTTCCTGACATTCATCTGTGAAAATACACAAAAAGTGATGTTCTACAAAGTTGTTCTTGAGATTACGACGAACAACTTTGTAGAACATCACTTTTTGTGAAAAGTTTTCTGACATGAAGAAAATTCTCATGAAATTAATTAGGATGTACACTAACTTTAGGGACACTGTATAATTTTAAGGTGGGTGTTTAACAACTTTTTTTGAATCGCTAAAACTAGGACCGGGAATCGAACTTGCGGGCCCATCGATGCTTGACTTGCCAGATCGGGCGGGATCGCTCATTACATCACGCGGAACTTTTGTGTCCGACTCTCAGGGAAATAGACTATAACTTACATTAGAAAAATGCATATAGGCCAAGCTAAAACATGTTGCCAACAAGAGTGATAGTAATACGGAAAATAATAAGTATGGCCACTTTTCAGTTACTCCTAAAAATAGATGTACCATTTATGATATTACTTGCTTTTATGCTATTAAATTTTAGCGGACAAATCTGAACTATGATTTTTTGTGTAAAAAACCTATGGGTTAGAAAAATAAAAATTTTTGACTCGATCACTATTTCTTAGGACAATTACAGGATGTATCAAAAAACTGGAATTTGGGCGATTTTGTTCATGTTTTTTCGGCCCGAAAATTTTTTCCAACAGTCTTAAGCGTAGACTGATCTTAGGCTTATGCTTAGGCTTAGGTTTAGGCTTAGGTTTGAACTTCGACCCGAAAATTTTTGTCAAAAATAATCCTATTAGCGCTAATTTTATGCGGGGAATCGATTGCGCGCATTCCCTAAGCTTGAAAACGTTTCCCTGATCCTGAATCAGGGAATCGGAGTGTGTATATTGAAGCGAAAATGGAATATTTTTAGATTTTCTGCCTGAAAATGATTTTCTGGGGAAATTTATGCGGGGAATCGATTGCGCGCATTCCCTAAGCTTGAAAACGCTTCCCTGATCCTGAATCAAAGAAAAATTGGTGTATTATAGCAAAAATTGGTCATCGCTTCAATATACACGCTCCGATTCCCTGATTTAGGATCAGGGAAGCGTTTTCAAGCTTTGGGAATGCGCGCAACCGATTTCCCGCATAAATTTAGCCCCAGAAAGTCATTTTTAGGCAGAAAATCTAACAATTTTCCATTTTCGCTTCAATACACACACTCCGATTCCCTGATTCAGGGTCAGGGAAGCGTTGGAAATGCGCGCAATCGATTCCCCGCATAAAATTAGTCCTAATAGGGTCATTTTTGAAAAAAAATTTCGGGTCGAAAAAACATGAAAAAATCGCATACACCCTGTGTATGCGACTGGATAGAAGTGATCCACCCTCCATAATTTTTTTACATACTTTTTTTCAAAGAAGACATGTTTATGTAGCCAAATCCTAACCGAATAAGAATGGGATGATAGCTTGAGGATGACGACATATTTTCAGAAGATGTATCTGTAGTAGAATCTTTAATGAGTGCTGGTGAAGATGACATAAAAATTTCTAAACTTTGTTAACAATATTATAATCATAGATGCATAAGGGGGTGAACAATTCAGTTTTAAGCTAAAAAGGCTCAAAAATGAAAATTTTGGGTAAAAATAGCAGATTTTGGATAGTTTTGTTGAAAAAAATTGTGAAAATTTGGACTTCTAACGTACCGCATATACCTCTTTATTTTATGCATTCAAAAAAATTTCGAAAAATGAAAACGTATTTTCTGCCTACGGCATGCGGTACTTTTTCATTTTTCGAGCCTCATGCGGTTGTATCAAGGGGGAAGGCGTCTACCCCTTATATTTAGGGTTGCCAGAGATTTCAACGTTACAATCTGATGATCATATCAATATATAAAGGGTTTCATGAAAAGTGATGTTCTACAAAGTTGTTTTTGAGATCATGAGGAACAACTTTGTAGAACACCACTTTTTATGAAAAATTTTGTGTATTGATAGGATCATCAGATTATAACGTTGAAATCTGACAACTCTATTTATATGTTTATAATAGAGGCGAAATAAAAAAGGTCTTCTCCTTTTATGGCCCAAAAAGTTAATAAGGAAGAGTCTGGAAGGATTTTTTCATGATGCAATAATGATGCCTGAAGATAGCTTCTAGGTCAATGAA
>OZJO01012656.1:0-86865 GCA_900406225.1 Acrobeloides nanus | reverse complement strand
CGTCTTTCAATCTAAAGAAAATGATAAAGTCCTAACAGGGGTACACTCTGAATTTTTACCGATGTCGAGATAAAAAACCAACACAGACACTCAATCCCGATTTTTTATTGGGGTCAATCGGATTTTATATGGGTCGAGTGGGGGGGGGGTCAAGGGCGGCGCTAGGTTGTGGATGGGATCCAGTGCCGTACCAGGAATTTTTTAAGGGAGTAACTTTGGTCGAACCCAAAAATCGTAATGGTTCCATCTTGATTCCACTAAAGGAGGCTAATTTTTTGTTGTTTAGGGTGCGCGTTATAAGTCGCGAAACGCATTTCACGACGATTTCCGGACGTTAGCCGTCCGGAAATCGTGTCCGGACGTTAGCCGCCTGGAAATGAGAATTTCCGGACATGAGCAGTCCGGAAATCATCTGAAAATTGTTCAGAAATAGTGAAAATCACTATTTTCGGACGGCTAACGTCCGGAGATCGTCGTGAAATAGTGTTTCACGACGCGCACCCTTAACATTTTTCCTGGTTGCCTTTATTTTAGGAAAATCATTATTTCCGGACGGCTAACGTCCGGAAATCGTCGTGAAATAGTGTTTCACGACTGATAACGCGCTCCCTTAACATTTTTCCTGTTTGCCTCTATTTTAGGTTTTTGAATTGTCATATTATTAGTCGAAAAACTATTTGGTTTACGAGGAAATTCAACACGGAATGGCCAGAGAAAGCGGAAGCAATTTGTCTTCATACAATTTTCGGTTAGTTTAGCTTTTTCAGATGTGTTTGCGAGGACTTCCTTGTACAAAATCCACTAAATATTGGTGGTGAAGATAAGAACGTTGAAATTGATGAGACCTTGTTTGTTAAACGCAAATATAACGTTGGTAAGTTTTTTGTGAATTTTTTTCATAGTTTATAATGCAGAGATATAAGTTGTAAATTTTGTTTGTGTAAGAATAAAATTTGTTTTATGTTAAAATTTGCATTAGAAAAGCGTTAAAGCGCAAAAGTCAAAACTATAAATTTCGAAGGTGAACAACTAACTGCATAAATACCAAAACATACTGCACTAGTGGGTTCCACTTTTGAAAATTTTGGTTAAAAATTTCATTTTATTCAAAAAATCACATTTTTGAGCAAAATTTTGACGATATTTTGTACGAAAAATGGCATTTTTNCCACTTTTGAAAATTTTGGTTAAAAATTTCATTTTATTCAAAAAATCACATTTTTGAGCAAAATTTTGACGATATTTTGTACGAAAAATGGCATTTTTAAGTGAAAAATTGAAAAAAATAAACATTTTTGTTGAAAAAATACGAAATTTTTTCGAAAATTCAAATTTTTGGCAAAAACTTATGGGAACCATTAGTTAAATTTATTCATTTCTCTGATTTTTGGGAGGGGTCCATGGACCCTGCGAGCACGCTCCCCGTAAGGTCGCCACATGTGCACACTCCCATCCTGGGGGGAATTTTTGTACCTCCAAAAATTGTAAAATGGAGTTCATAAACATGTGTAAAGGCACTGGAATTTTGAGTTGAACATCCGGTTGATGCTTTTTAATCCTCCTCACAAGCTCTTCTACCACAACGGCGCAAAATTCCGTCGAATCCGATTGGACTCGATAGCGATCTAAAATTTGAAATTTGTTGATCTCGTCAAAATTCGAAAAAAAGAGTTTACTAGCTTTGGTAGAAACGAATATGGAAACGATAAAGTCCGAACCAAACGGTTGTAAACCTAGTGAAGTTTGGCTTTCGTGCTCGAATTCTAAAATTAAAAAATTGAAAATTTTTTTNTATGGAAACGATAAAGTCCGAACCAAACGGTTGTAAACCTAGTGAAGTTTGGCTTTCGTGCTCGAATTCTAAAATTAAAAAATTGAAAATTTTTTTGAGATTGGCAAAAATGACAACAAATGATTTTTGGCCAAAAATTCGAATTTTTGGTAAAATAGCAATTTTTTGACGATTTCTAGGTCACGGCGGGTTTTTTGGGTAAAAATTGGCGAAAACTCGAAATTTTAAAAATTAGTAATGCCATTAGACTCAGCTCAACGAGACGAGTAAAACGAGGTATATATCGTTCATAAAATAAGATAATTCACATAGCCGAGTGGTTAGTGTGACATGATTTAACTTATATGTTGCAGGTTCAGGGTTCGAACCCGCGACCTATAAGTTAAATCATTTCACACTATCCACTTGGCCATGTTATCTTATTTTGTGAACAATATATATCTCATTTTACTCGTCTCGTTGAGCGAGTCTCATGGTATTACTCATTTTTTAAATTTCGATTTTCTTCAATTTTTGCCAACAAACCCACCATGAGATAGTTACTACTAAAAAATTACCCGAAAAAAGTTTTCCTATATCCAAAGCCGGTTCAGTTGCATCCAACGAAAATTTAAATTGAGCATTCCGTTGAGCTGCCGCTTCATGGCATATCAATTTCAAAGGCAGTTTTAGTTCATGAAAAGCGACATCTTAAAATTTTCACAATTTGTTTGTTGGAATTTTTTACCTCCACTACTCGTAATTGCGAGAATTTGGCATCTATGGTCTAATACCGGATGATCTTTGGCAAAAACTGTTATGGGAACATTTCCTAGATCTCCAGGGGATAATTGAAGATAGCTTGGATGTGCGAAAATTTCGCCGTGAAAAATTAGATCCACGAAATTGCTAGTCCCACTTATGGAGATGTTAATAGTGGCAGAAGGGACGGTATCGGGAACATCATAGGCTTGCTGAAAATTTGCATAATTTGGATAAATAAACTGGGCATATAGTGCCTAAGCTAGGGTGGCTAAAAAATGGCACCTTTCGATTTGTTCAAGTTTTTTAATTTTCACCAAAATAACGATATAAGAGATTTTCCATTTTTCTACCCGATAGGGCTATTTCTTGCCTGAACTTTTTGGCATTCTAGTGCGCCAATAGCCATTAGGCCATCGCGCCCAGCTTTTTTTAATTTAAATGAAACAAAGTTTATGGCTAAAAAATGATGAATTTTGATGAAATAATGGAAAATTTATGAAATTTTAGTAAAAATTTGATAAATTTTGTACATTTTTTAGTCCCCCCCCCACCATTTTCTGGCACACTTACAGAATGGGTGTCCATTCTCAAATCAATCTTCAGCCCTAACATCGTTTGTTGTTCTCCAGCACCACTTTTATTATTCTTCTTAATCTTTTCTTCATATTCTTTTAATTNGGCAGACTGGACGGTATCGGGAACATCATAGGCTTGAGAATGGGTGTCCATTCTCAAATCAATCTTCAGCCCTAACATCGTTTGTTGTTCTCCAGCACCACTTTTATTATTCTTCTTAATCTTTTCTTCATATTCTTTTAATTCTTGTTTTCTTTGATCAAAATCAATATAACGAGTTTCTGTAACAGGCATTCGAAAAAGAGAGGGTTCTGTACCAAGATAGCCTATACTAACACGAAAATCATCGGATAGGATAGAGAGGAGTCCACGGTAGTTTTCTCTAAAATCTCAAAAAATGTAAAACTTTTTTCCAAAAGTTTTCATGGAAAAATAATTGCGCCATAGTATTCCCCGCATAAAAATGTCGATATGTAAAAATTTTCATGAATTTTGCCAACAAAAAAATGTATTTTGGGCACAGGATCGAACCCACGCCGTATGAGTTAATGCCTAGCGCTTTAGCTACTCAGCCATGAGTAAAAGCCACAAAACCTCATAATATAATACTACAGGGTGCGGCAAAAGTTCTTATGGTTTTTTGAATTACTGCATATAATATTTTGACCAGAACTCGTTAACCTTACATCCAATTCCGATGATCTTGGTGTCATTGGATAGCTATAAATTCAAGCTATCTAAAGACACCAAGATCATCGGAATTGGATGTAAGGTTAAAGAGTTATGGTCAAAATACTATATGCAGTAATTCAAAAAATCACAAGAACTTTTGCCGCACCCTGTAGATTTGAAGCGCTCGGCGAGTTAAGCCGACTAGCGACATTTTAAAAACTTTTGACCCTTTTTCAGTTAAATCAATCTTACCCAAAAGTACTCAAAAATGATGAAATCGGCTGAAAAGCCAGTTGAGCTGCCCATACTAACGTTGTATCATGATAAAATAACAGTGTTTTTGTCGATGTACCAATAAGTAGTTGGATGCCGGCATCCGAGGCTAAAATTTGTATAAAAAAATTTCGCTTTAATAACCATCACAGCAGAAAAATTGTGCTTGATTTACTTGAGTTATAAACCATTAGACTTAGAGCAATACACTGTAATCTTATAGTATAACGTAAGGTTCCACCATGGGTCACACAAAATAATGCTCTTTTACATAAAACCAAAATTGAGGGCTGAACCGGCAAGACTCCCATAACAGCAATATCTATTGGTGTATCTCCCAAATTTAGGGTCCACTCGCTCTAAAAATTAGACAAGGGCATAAAATTGAGATTTGTAAATTTTGGTCTCTGGAGGCAAGGCTACCCAAAACGTGCAACACCCCAAAAACACTATAAAATTGACAGAAATTTTTCTAGTTTTTCTATGCAAGAAATCGATTGCGAGCATTTTTGAACTCTGAAAACTCATCTTTCACCCTGATTCAGGAAAGGTGTGAGTGGAATGTAGCGAAAATTAACTAAAATTTGAATTTTCGACGAAAAAATGTCTGTCTGAGAGGGGGTTCTAGGCGGGCAATCGATTGCGCGTATTTTTGAATCCTGAAAACGCGTTCCTGATCCTGATTCAGGGAAGGGGTTCTCGGGGACAATGGCATAGTTAGGCTACCCGGAATGGGGATCTGTAGTTGATTTTTTTGAACATTCAATGTTTTGAACAAATTTTTAGGACACGGGGTCTACTGCGGTGGCGTTGCCAAGGGGCAGGTGCCCCCTAGTGCGCTAAAATTTAAAAAAATTCCTACAAATAAGGGTCCCCTTTATGTTTTTTGGGGAAAATCAGCCTCTTTTGGNTTTTTAGGACACGGGGTCTACTGCGGTGGCGTTGCCAAGGGGCAGGTGCCCCCTAGTGCGCTAAAATTTAAAAAAATTCCTACAAATAAGGGTCCCCTTTATGTTTTTTGGGGAAAATCAGCCTCTTTTGGAGAAGTGATTCCCCTCAAGGCGAGCAAGCACGTAGGCAAGAATATAAGACGAAGCCCACAATTTCCAATTTTTCAACCTACGATCATCTTTTTCCCACTCGGAGCCACACTTGAAGCCGCCGCCAAAATATTGTATTTCGTAGAGCTCAAATATCCTCCCGATGTCGTTATCATAGATTCCGAAAAACTGGAATAACATAAAGGTCCTGGATGTATATATTGAGAAATCTGTCGCGTAAACACATGATTTTCTGCTTCATAAATAGCCAAAGTGCAATTTATGCTTTGAACACAAATTTGTTCGGTAGGACTTCGTCCGAAATTTCCTTGGCACATGTTAAATGCAGGTGACCCTTGAAGTTTATGTTCGAAAATGGATTCCACTTTGAACATTTCTTGATTTTCTAAAATTGATGAGTAAGGGCTACCACTAATTTGTTGCAATATTCAGTTTTTAATGATTCTGGAAAAATTGCCTGATTCAATCAAATTTTTGTATTGAAACGATTGCCACAGCATTACATAACGCCTGAGGCAAGACATTTGTGCATCTGAGTTGAGTCATACATGGGCAAGGGGGTAGGCTGGTAAACCGAAAAGCGACACGTTTAACGACTAAAAATCCTAAAAGCGACATGTATGATGACCTTTTTTTGGCCGTCAAAAATCAAAAAATTCATAAAAAAATTGCAAAAAACGTAAAAATTGCAAAATTCCTAAAAATCGAAAAATTCATCACAAATTGCAAAATTCGTAAAAAATTGAAAAATTCGTCAAAATAAAAAAATTCACCAAAAATTGCAAAATTCGTCAAAATTAAAAAATTCATCAAAAACCCTTATGTTTTTTGCCATATATTTTTACCAAAAGCAACACGTCTGCCGAAATTTGACCCTCCAGAGGCGACATGAGGGTGGGTTGACCCATCCCTTGCCCAAGTGTAAGTTGAGTCAATAGTAACAACCTCTGGTATACTGGACCAGTGCTCTACCACTGAACTACAAAGTCACATGATCGAAGATCTGCCAAATCCACTTATGACTTGAGAAGAATGAAAAATCGAAAATCTTGTTTACCTAAGATGAGTCGATAGTAAGCCAATTTTTTTGGATGCAACACTGCTATCAGAAGTTCACTTCGATTAGGAAAAAATTTTCCTATTGCCAATTGTAAAATTGGCTGAGCAAGTTGGGTTTCCACAATAATCGACATTTCTTGCCGTTTTTCCACATCCCTGCCCGGATCCAGTATTGTCAGAGTTCCGTTTAAACTTCCAACAACAAGTTGGTCTAAAAAATTTCATTTTTAAAATTTTTTTCACGCATAAGCGTCACAATTTGCATATGTTTAAAATAATTTTTTAAACTAATTTTTATGGAAAAATAATATCACCATCGTAATCTTCGCACAAAAATACCCATATGCAAAAATTTTCATCAATTTTAAAGAATGCAAAAATAAATCGCTCCGAGCGGGATTGAACCCACACATTCGGTGCGGGCGTCTGACGTCCTAACCACTTGACTATGAGTTTAAAATATATGATTGATTGAATACCGACTATATAAAATCAGCTTAAAAATTTTTTTCCTAGACTACTCACTACCATAACAGCCTTAGAATTCCCGCTACCACTGGAAACCCGTGTTGTATACCTCGATATTCGATTAGTTGACCAACAGTCAAACTTGTAGCTTCTGGAATATTGGTATGAAACCATTCTTGGACATGAAATAAAGACATTTATCAATTTTTATTTCAAAATAAACTAATTTTGATAACAAATCGAAAGAACAACGAAATTTTCGAGTTCTTTTTAAAACTGCATTTGTTTCCATGGAAACGATATAGAGCGCTGAAAACGATGATGATAAGTAATGTATTCGAAATTTATTGACTATTAACTCTGTTTCATGCCGAGGTTCCGAAAAGCTGGGCCCGTATGGCCTAGCGACTAGGACTCTGTACATTCATGTTATTGGTGCGGGTTCGATCTCACCAACTTCGTAATTTTTATTTTAGCGAATCATTAAAATTTGTAAAAGCAAACTAAACTTGAAAATACATTGAAAAAATTTTGCCTATAATTAGTTTTTTGAGAGAAGAAATTTTCTGCGCCGTATGTCGCTGGTTCAATCCCAGTCTGAGTCAATTTTTTTTGCATGATTTAATCCTACTACATTAAAGAGGGGGGGGGGTCCAAAGTATGATCGAGTAGAAAATTTTTTTAATCCTTTAGGAGTAATTTTATGCGAGGAATTGATTGCGCGCATCGAAAAATTCTGAAATTTTTGTCTGGGGTGTTGGGGTTAAAACTTATAACCCCTAATTTTGACGCAATTTTTTTCATTTTTTGACTCCCAGAAAAAAATTTCAGAATTTTTCGATGCGCGCAATCGATTTCTCGCATAAAATTACCCTTGAGCTTGAAAAAAATTTGAAAAATTCATTTTTTCTGGAAAATTCATTTTTGCTGAAAATTGAAAAAAATTCATTTTTCGTGTTCCCCGCATAGAAAACGCCCCAGTACCAAAAATCATACAAATTACCACTTAATGCATGATGCAAAAACAATTCGACTCCAAAATAGATTGAACCAGCGACATACGTCGCAGGAAATTTCTTCTCCAAAAACTAATAGGCAAAAATTTTTCATGTAATTTTAAGATGGTTTGCATTTACACCTTTTTTTATTTGTAAAAAATAAAAATGTCGACCGGAGGGATCGAACCCGCACCAATAACATGAATGGCCAGTGTCCTAGCCATTAGGCCATGCACACCCAGATTTTTTGACTCCTCCATGAAACATGGTTTAATGCCTAATGTATACTTAATACATCTATTAAAAATTTATTCAAGAAATTTCATATATATACAAAAATGGAATCTTCTAATATAAAACGCGTAATGTCTGTTCGTGCAGACTAACTTTTAATGGTGCGATCCAATCTGTTAACAAACTATACCAGCGTGATCAGGACACCATTCTAAGACCTTTGACACCACTTTCGTGAAATTTGGTGAAAATTTTTTGTCTTCTTTTGCTTTGGGGGATCAAGGGGTAAAAAATCGAATTTTCAAAAATTTTTCCAAATCATCTGATTTTATGTACTCGGAGCTTACGGGAATGGGAAAAACGAATTCGAAGGAATTTTTTGATTTGGACTGCCCGAAATGGTTGAATTGGTTGAAATGGCAAAAAAACGATTTTTCACGTGTCACACCAAATAGTATGTCTGAGATAGACTAATACGTGTTACTCAAACTAATTCGTTTTATGCGAATTTCAAGAGGACTATATAAGGACGCAGCGCCGAGCGGAAGCGCTACTTGTACGCTCAGGAGCGAGGCCGAGCGCTCATTTGGAATGATAGGACAAAGGCCGAGCTCGGTCTCCAGTTTATGAATTTAAAATTCAGAAATGATTTTTCACAGAAAAACACTTAGATATGGATAAATAGATGCTAAAAATTCGGCAGGAATTTTTTTCTTGTTGTAATTAGAAGATTAGAAGATCTTCATTTATTTTTTCTTGGCTTCTCGTTTCTTTTTACGTTCTTCTTCCCTCCTCTTCTTGTCTTGCAAATAAGCTCGCAGTTTATAGGCACAGTACCCTAAAAAAGATAATTTAAAAAAATTTTTACTGCTTTTTGGAGTCGATAGCCTTCAGGCTTGGGGTGGTACTTCCCAAAAATTTTTAAGGAAAAATTGATGACTATAGTTCGATTTTGTAAAAAATGTAACTTTTTGGGCGAAAATAGCTTTTGCAATAAAAAATCACACTTTCTTTAGCAAAATTATTAAAAATGTCATTTCTGGCGAAAATTGCTTTTTTGGTGAAAAATAGATATTTTCTATTTTAAAATTGAAAAATGGAAATTTGAGGTGGTAGTCTCCAAGTTTGATGGGGTTCAACTTTTTGGAAAAACGATTTTTAATAGGAAAAATGTAAAAGTAGTCAAAAAATAGTTAAAATCCTACTACTAAAAATCTACAGGGTGGGGGCACTTTTGAAATTTTTGGGCAATTTTACAAACATTTTCACCAAAATAACCTTATAGGGTTATTTTCGCTAGAAATGACAGGGAACTTTTCTATGCGAAGAATCGATTGAGCGCATTGCCGAATATCGAAAACGCTTCCCTGAACCTGATTCAGGGAAAAGGCGTGTGTATTGAAGCGAAAATAGGCTAATACAGGGTCAGGGAAGCGTTTTCAAGATCCGGCAATACGCGCAATCGATTTCTCGCATAGAAAAACCCCCTATAGGATTATTTTGGTGAAAATAAAAAACTTGAAAGTTTTTGAAAAAATCGAAAAGTGCCCTTTTGTGGGACACCCTGTAAATCCTGATAAGTGTAATGCCTGTAGGTCTGTCCAAACGATCTCGAGAACGCTTGATTTAAATCCCGAGTGCTAAAACAAAAGTTGTAGGGGACGATGAGACAAGACGATAGACATCACTTTTATGGGGGTATCCCCTCGAAAAAAAATTTCGCATTTTCAGGATTTTCGTTTCAATAACCAAAAACAATGTTCAAATTTGATAATGCTCAGAAATTGACGACTTTTGGCAAAAATGATGAATTTTGAAGAAAAATGAAAATTTTTTGCCAAAATTAAAAATTTTGGCAATTTTTGATGAAAAATCACAATGGGACCAATATGATTTTTGAAAATTTTTTTCAAAAATTTTGGCCAAAAACATAAGGGGGACCATTAGGAAAAATCTTTAAAATTTTGAAAAATAGAAAAATCTCTTTTGAAATTTCCAAAATTTTACTTACCCACTCCCAAAACTATGACTATAGCAGGGAGAATAAAAATAGTGTTGTCAAAGCTGTGTTGGACACCTCCACTCCTCAGCTCGACCATTATTGAAGCGAGTAGAAAAATATAAAAGATCTAGGAGTTATAAGAATAAGACTTAAAATTTTAGCTTGATCAAAAATAATCTTTAAAAGATAGAAGAAATTAAAGATGTTTAATGGCATCTTGTAGGAAAGAAGCCTACAAGAAGCCATAAAGATAAAAGAGCAAATTTTCTGAAGCCATAAAGTTCTAATTAGACTGATTCTAAGCCTATATAATCCAGTCCGGAATGCAAGAATAAAAATTTTCTATAGGATGGCCCAAAAAATAGGATTTTGTGATTTTTTCAAAATTTTTCAAGTTTTTAAAATTATCACAAAAATTACACTACAGATGAACCTCGGTTTAGTGACCCCTTGAGCTCGGCCACGGCGAGAAAATCTCGATGGAATGGTTCCTCGATTTAGTGGCCCCTAGGGGACCGATTCTAGGGGCCACTCAATCGAAGTTCAGCTGTATCGAGTTTTCTATGCGAGAAATCGTTTGTGTGCATTTCATGGCGCACCAAAATGCCGAAACGGTGCAGGCACAAACTTTGCCAATCGACTTAGCTCGCTGAGCGCTTCAAAACGAGTAGCATATCATGGGGTTTTGGGGGTTTGACTCATGGCTGATTGACTAATCCCGCGCCCAAAAATCATTTTTTATTTTGTTGCCAAAATTGATGAAATTTTGAATATCCACATTTTTATGCGAGGAACATGGCGCAAAAATTTTCATGAAATATCTTGAAATTTGGAGAAAAAAGTTTTAGATTTTTCCAAAAGTTTTCATGGAAAAATAATAGCACCATCATTTCCCCCGCATAAAAATGTGTATATGCAAAACTTTACATGAATTATGTCAACAAAATAAAAAATAACTTTTGGGTGCAGAATCGAACCCACGCCCTATGAGTGAAGATCGAGCACGTTATCCATCCGGACATGGGTCAAACCCCCCAAAACCCCCCATGATAGTACTCGTTTCGAAGCACTTGGTGGGCTGAGTCGAATTGCGATTTTTTATTTTGACCCTTGTCTACACCTTTTCGGCATTTTGGTGCACCTTGATTTCCGACTGTTGAAAACATTTCCATTGATCATGATTCAGGGAAGAGGCGTGTGTATTGAAGCGAAAATAGGCTAATTCAGGGTAGAGAAGCGTTTTCAAAATCTAGAAATGCGCGCAATCGATTTCACGCATAGAAAACCTCATATAGATTTTTTGAACTTGAAAAATTGTGCAATAATTCGTGAAAATCCATTTTTTAAGCCACCCTGTATACAAATTTCGGTCTATAAAAATTTCCAAGATGAGGGTGTGAAAAATTAAATTCGAGTAATTAAATGGTTTTAAATTAATCAAAATAAATTCTTGATCAAAAACCGAAAATCCGAAATGGCGACTTGCTATTCTTTCCTTTTCATTGCAGTTCGCGCTGCTGCCATTTTTATTATCGACACGTCGGACATGCGTAAAGACGGACAGAGCTATGTGAAAATATAAGCAGGCAAAGACATTCGAGCGTTGTTCGGGCACGAAGAAAGGAAAAAGAAACGAGTGACGCACATTCCAACGTTATAGATGCGGAAACGTGCTAAAGAATAGTGAATTGAGTTGACGGGCAAAGGGTCAGTCTGTCGATTAATACAAAAAAGCATTTCTAATTTATAGAAAAAATTCTATTTAAAGCTTATAACCAGGAAAATATGCATGGAGAAGAGGCTTTCATAACAGAAAAAATGTAAACAAATTTTCTATTGGTTCGGCCATATGTTTTTGCCCAAATGTTTGAAATTTTTTTTGTAAAATTCGGTTCTTCTCAACCTACAAAAAACTTACCTTTCTCCGATAAATACCAATTCCATTCCAGCAAGGTTGTCGCGATCGGTCTCCGAAGAAGCAATGTGACCGAGCGACTTTAAATAATAAATTCGAATCTTTCATATCTGACTCTTTCTCTTCCTATTCATTTTCAGGAGATATGAGGGATGCGCAGCCCACAACAAGAGTTACTCCCAAATTACTGAGGTTTTTACGCATGCCCAACGCCCAGGGGATTCCAGATGCTCAAGGCTTCGAAAACCGAACTTAGACGTTCTGGGCCCAACGTTGCTTAACTTGCAAGATTGGACAGTCCGGCGGCGCACCGAGAGAACAACCCTCGATTATTCGACCTCTCCCGAGGAGGAGGGGGTCGGATAATCGAGGGTTGACTGTATTTTTAAAAAAAATCCAAAATTGGTCTGCAAGTGTTAGTCCCAAGTGTAGCGTTCGCAATAGTGGGTCTGTAAGCGTGGTGGCGCCAATACGCCCCCAAACTTGAAGGCTAGCGCCTCTACTGAACTATAACACTAGTAATTCTATCTCATGTTTTACAATTTCAAAAATTTTTATTGCAACGCACTTTACAAAAAAGACTAGAGCTATTTTCGTGTGAATTTGGTTTAAAAATTCCTTTACGTAAATTTATAAACCTGTATTGGGTGTAATGTATTAGCTGTATAGAACTGACCCTGATCTTTATAAAGGAAAGGAGATGGAAAAAATGAATTAGTTTATTAGGAAATTTATCAAACAAAGTAGTATGTTTGTACTAAAATTTGTTTTTTGTCTTTATTTTCTTGCTTTCATACAATTTTCCTATTCAAAGCAAGTAAAATGGTGCACTTGTGATGAATTGGAAAAGTGCCATGACGAACATAATGATGGGGTGTATGATTGTGCTGATAAGTGTAGAGTATGCATCTAACATTGGAACCTATAAAATGGCCTTTAGTGATTTATCCTGGAGCTGGGATTGAGAGCGATCCCGACCCGCGGGCCTGTGTAACAGATATGAAAGACTTCATGTCTGAATGGTCCGGGCCAGTGGCGTAGCCAGGCCCTCCTCGCGGATTGGGAGGGAGCATAGGTGAATAGGGGGTCCATAAATGGACTTTCTCACTTAGACTTGCCAGATCGGGCGGGCAGCTTCCTTATCCACGTTACTAGTCACGTTCCCCCCTCGACGACCGAAAACCCAAAAAATCATAAGGGTCCCCCTTTATGATTTTAAGGAAGTGCCCTTCAAATCTTTTGTCATCTAATGTGTGTAATATTTAGTCAGAATATGGTTTCACTTTTGACACGGATGCAGTATTTGGATGTTTAAGGGCAGAGCGTAAGAATCCCAATAATTGTAGAGCACAAATTAGAAAACAGATGTGAGATTTAAAAAAAATTTACAACAATGGCAACCAGGATAAGCTCTGGCCTTCTGATCTGTTGAAAAATCAAATTTAGGTGCGCTTCAAAACCCGGACAAACAATAGACGAATCAGAAGTGTTAACTCCTAAAGAAAAAAATAAGACGAAACATGGCGAAAGTCTATTGAGCAAATTTAGTAATATTGATGTCGGTGATGATACTAATGGTAAGAAAAATTATTTTTTATTACTATAAGGATGGTAGGGGGCCTGGAATGATAGTTACATAAATTGATCCAAATTTGTTGATTTTTTGTACTCGAGGGGGGGGGGGTCCGACATGGGGAAAAGATTCTACCGCTGGGTAAAAAATCGGTCGATGGGAGTTTTATGTTTAAGCGTAAACCTATGCCTAAGCTCAAGCCTAAGACTAAACCTACGCCTAAGACTAAGCTTAAGCCTAAGACTAAGCCTACGCCTAATCCTTTCAACATTCGACCAAACATTTATTAAAATATTTAATTTTAACTTTTCATGGGTTCAAAAATTCTCCTAGAAAAATATAAAGCTTTTGCCTTATCATAAGCCTTATTTCCTTGCTAGGTGTCAAAATCATGAATAAAACGAAACATTTTAGTATTACAATATATGAAGTGCGTTCGAGATTGTTCCAGAAAATATGGAAGTGACGATTATTGCTATACCCAACTAGACTGTAGATTCAAAATTATTCCAGATAAAGAGGAACAGCTTCATAGATGCATCAATCTTAACGACAAATTGAAGCGAGATATGTGCAACTGTTTAACTGTCGCTGCCGCTCCGTATGCTTAACTTATGCTTGTTGAAAAACTTATTTTTTAGTGAACTTTGTGAAGGGCTTGAAGAAAAGTATGGTGGAATTGCTGGATTTGGATAATCTTTTTACAATTAAATTTTTCCAATAAAAAATTTTCAAAAATGTCTTCAGGGTGTTCCAAAAAAACCGCCATTCGGTCATTTTTTGGCGAAAATTTTTCAAAAATTTTTTCCTTCCAAGATGATTCAGGGGTATTTTTATGCGAGAAATCGATTGCGCTCATCGAAAAACCTTGAAAACGCCTCCGAGGCCATGAAATATCCAATTTGCATATATTCAAGTACGAATTCCTACCGCAAATAATTGAAAAAATACAAAAATCTTATATTTCATGGTCTAGGAGGCGTTTTCAAGGTTTTTCGCAATTGATTTCTCACCTAAAAATACCTCTAATGAGTCATTTTGGAGAAAAAATTTTTTGAAAAATTTTCGCCAAAAAATTACCAGATAGCGGCTTTTTGGAATACCCTGTAATTTTTCGGAGCAAGTTCCCCTGGTTCCCGCCATTTAACGTTGACTAAACTCGGCAACAAATTTTATTTTCTTCTGGAAATTACCCATTTAGGGATAATGTTATGCGAAAAATCGATTGCACGCACTGAAAACCGCAGAAAATGATGAAAATTTGCCAAAAACGACCACGCAGGGATGCATGGGATGCAATTCGATTTTCTCGAGAAATGAAAAATATCCCCCATACATCCCTGCGTGGTCGTTTTTGGCGAATTTTTGCCATTTGTCTGCGTTTTTCAGGTTGCGGGAGTGCGCGCAATCGATTTTTCGCATAAAATTACCCCTAAATGGGTAATCTCCGGAAGAAAATAAACAAATTTTTTTGCCGAATTTAGTTAACGTTAAGCGGCGGGAACCAGGGGAATTTGCTCCAATTTTTCTGATTTTTTCAGCAGTTTTTTCCTGATTAAAAGTTAGCCTTGTAACTTGCAAAAATATCAATCTCTTTCACTCGATTCAATTATTTTCTCTTCAATCAAGATTCAAATATAAAATCTCGTGCATATTATAGTGCTTGCACGATATTTTTGAAACCGGCGGGAGCTAGCTGGTCTCAACTGGCCGAGACACGTCACTTCACGTAAGCAGCTTAGACTCGAGAAGAAAAGAGGAGAATATGAAAAAAAACTCATAGTCGGAAGGTGGAGATTGGAGGAATTTTCGAAAATTGTGCTTAGGGAACGCGGCTGAGAGAGTCGAGATTTCATGAGAATTCAAATTATTGCTAATAGACCTAATTTTCTTTTTTTGCGAATAGACATTTTTTGGGATTTCCGATAATTTTTTGAGATTTGTGGTTTTTTTTGGAAAATTGGAAGTCTAGCATAGGCATTAAGATGGACAACATTTGAAAAGAAGGTATATAAACTCGAGTGTTCATGATAAAATGGGTATTAATAGATTGTTCCAAAAGTTCTGAAAATTTTACAGGTTGAATAAAAAAGTACACTTTTTGTGTTTTTTACATGAATTGGGACTCGATTTTTTCTAAAATGACTCCTTTATGGATAATTTCATGGGGAATAGATTGCGCGCATGCCCGAACCCTGAAAATGGTAATTTGATGTAGAGAATCGATTACAACCATTTTCAGAGCGTGAAAATGCTTTTCAGGCAATTTTAGGGTATTTTTTTGCTATTTTTACTACTTCTTGAAATTGTTTCTCAATAAAAAATACCCTAAAATTGCCTGAATCAGGGTCAGGGAAGCGTTTTCACGCTCTGAAAATGGTTGCAATCGATTTCCCGCATAAAATTACCCCTAGAAAGTCATTGTTTTTAGAAAATTTTTTCCGACCTCGATCTGCACCCCCTTTAACTTTAACCAATAGTTTCCCAGAGATTATAAATTATATTTGCTTGTACAGGGTGAACTAAAAAAGTAGATTTTTGAGACCCAGTTCATAAGGATTTTTTCATATCAACAATTTCTTCTCAAAAAGCGATGTTCTACAAAGTTATTCCTGAGATCACGACGAACAACTTTGTTGAACATCACTTTACATAAAAAAATTTCTGTCATAAAGAAAATCCTTATGAACCGGGTCCCAAAAATCACTAAAATCCGCTTATTTGATCCACTCTGTGTACTATATGCGATTTTTCTCTTACACTTTCTTTAATAACGTCGAGGGAACAAATAGCATCGAACACCTCTTTTTTGATTATTAGTTATTGACACTAGAGATGAGCGCTTCTTGATATTGATCATCTAGTTTTTTTAGTAAAGCTAATAGAAAATGTTTAGCGACCATAATTTGTGGTTTTTTTTATACTCGAAACTTGTTTTAAACTTGTTGAGTCGATTGCTGGATTTGTAGTTTTGCATCAGAACTTTTAGAAAATTGACTCCTAATGGGTTTTCTATGCAAAAAACAATTACGCTCAGAATTCTGAAAGGATTTCCTGATTCAGGGAAGGGTAGGTGTACCGAAGCGAAAATGAACAAAATTTGAATTTTCTCTGGAAAATCAGCTATGGGATTTTCTAGTAGGGCTTTTGATTTTTTCGACGTATGAAAATTTTTTGGGAGAAGTAGTTTCCAATTTCACCCTACTTCCTCCCCCTGACTTTAGGCTTAGGTTTAGGCGTAGGCTTAAGCTTAGGCTTATGCTACGGCGTAGGCTTATTCTTTGGCTTAGTCTTATGCTTATACTACGGCTTACAAGGCACTCTCACAGCATCCGAAATCGATTTTTTCTTAAAACTTGTCCTAAATTAATAAGCATATGCAGATTATAAGAATTCTCATATTCTATGGACAGATGTAACGACTTGGCCAAGCTAGGGATAACTCGGGGTACCTCAATACCCATAGCAACAAATTATAGTCTGTCAGAAATTTCCAAATCAACCGATTTTGGTTTCTAGGGGGTTTTCGATGTCGAAAAACATGAATCTGAGCTAATTGAACTGCTTCTAGCTAAAAAAGCCGTATTCTGTTGAGTCTAGCCACTATAAAACCTATCATTCCAAAATCACCTATATGTATGTTCTGCTTGTTTAAAANGCTAAAAAAACCGTATTCTGTTGAGTCTAGCCACTATAAAACCTATCATTCCAAAATCACCTATATGTATGTTCTGCTTGTTTAAAAAATGACCCGGAATTTCGCTCGGTTTCATGTGTTCCGATCACGAAAACCTGCTCGAAACCAAAATCTGCCGATTTAGAAATTCCTGGGAGACTTTAATTTTCTACTCATGGGTGCTAAAGAAACTCTCATAGGGTAAGGTAGGATATGATTTAGGTAAAGGGTTAGGCCTAGGCTTAGGCTAGGGTATGGAGAGACCTCAAAAGTACTTCCAATTCTATCCATTTCATATTGAAGTAATATCTCATATTATCTTTTCGTATCGAGGCATCCTCAAGCATATACATTGTTCGCATTTTTGCAGTCATATTTTTAGGCCTTATTTGGACAGCTGTGAGAATAAATTCCAAATTCCCTAAAAATGTTGACGTTCACTTTGTCCGTTTTCCTCCCCATATTTTCCATAGGGATTCAACTTCACAAATGAGCCGTAAGACGTTATTCTAAAATTACACTCTTATATGTACTTTTTTTCATTTGGGTTTTTCTTTTTCTTAACATGGAGTTTTGATGTTTCTAGTATGGTTTTTTGTGTTTAAAAATAAAATGAGTATATTCTATGAGTTATTTAGATAAAACTATATAAAGACAGCAAAAGCTGTGTTCAAANTTGATGTTTCTAGTATGGTTTTTTGTGTTTAAAAATAAAATGAGTATATTCTATGAGTTATTTAGATAAAACTATATAAAGACAGCAAAAGCTGTGTTCAAATTATTCGTTTTCGCAGCAGAGTCATAATTTTTAATCATTATAGCACAGTAGGTAGATAAGCCAACAGGCTTATCTATCTACTGCGCAAATTAGACAACGTTGAGACAGCCGAGTTCGATCCCGCTAGGTCAAACTTTGGATCAGAACTGTCAGAAAACTTGCCTTTGGTGCAAGTTTTACTTGTACACGCTAATTTCGTCGTGAAACGATTTAAAAATATTTTTAAATCGTTTTTCGAGATAAACACGACGAAATTAACGTGGGCAAGTAAAACTTGCACATGCAAGTTTTACTTGCCTATGATGCAAAAATATGCAAAAATGCAACTTCCGACAATTATTACTTGCCCCCAATTTTAGCTAAAAACATGTTATTTCAACTATTTTAGTCGTTCTACACATGTTTTAGCCAAAAAAAATTTTTTTCGAAAAAATTCGATGCAAATAAAACTTGCACCAAAGGTAAGTTTTCTGACAGTTCTGCTTTTGATTTTCAAGAAAGTAATCGGGGTCGAATTTATTTTTACCTATGGTAGCATCCAGTAAGTAACCTAAAAAATTGAGAAAAACTAAAAAATGTAGGAAATATTTTTTATTTCATATTTACATAAAACAACATTATTTACATCAAAAAATCATAAAAAGGTAAACAGAGTATATCATCTTTGATTTCAGACATGTTTATGTTTCCTATTTTTTGTTGATTTTCATTCTAACATCATTTGCTTGCTGTTTCTTTCACATTTCCTTTCCTACATGCCTACATGCACAAAATAAAAATTTCCCCCATTCGTTTCAAAAGTTTCCCACCAAAAACAAGCTAATACCATGAAAAATGCATATGTAGTAGTTTACCAACTCCCACTTCTCGAGTCAATCATTAAGCCGCATGAACTGAACGAGAATCAATTTGTGCCGTGCGTTTTTGATATTTACATTTCTTATAAGCAATCCTCGTCTTTTTCACTACTTTTCTTTTTCCTCATGTTTTATTTTGATAGCATACATACACCGCATAGTATGAATATTTTAAAACATCTCTGAGCATATATTGTGAGTAGGCATATGGCATTATAGGAAAAAAATTTTTTGCGCTGGCTGGTGATCCTGATCACTGCTTTATTGTTTTTGATATTGACATTTCTTATAAGTAATTCTGGTCTTTTTCATCTACTTTTCTATTCCCTCATGTTTTATTTTGTTAGCATACATACACCGCATAGTATGAATATTTTCAAACATTTCTGAGCATATATTGTGAGTAGGCATATGGCATTATAGAAAACAAAAGTTTTTGCGTTGGCTGGTGATGCTGTTCTCTGTTTTATTGTCGTTATATTTTTTATAGGGTACAGTTGCACTTAAGATAGCTTATAAGACAGAAGTTTTTGACTAGAAGAAATATGTTCCGTTTGCTTTTGAACTATAAAATTTTGTACCTATTTTTTCTATAAAAATTCTTCGCTTGTTCTTGAACTTCAGATCTTACCACTTTTTAACTTAAAGAGAGGTGCAAATTAGGGCCCTTTCTCCAAAAATTTTTTTGTTGAAAAATGACCTTCTAGGGGTAAAAATAGGGTTAAAATCGATTGTGCACATCTTCGTCGCGTGAAAATGCTTTCTTCACATTATTTTCACGAAAATAGCACTATTTCACGTTTGCTTAAAATTTGCATAATTCCAAACGTCAAAGAAATAGTGCTATTTTCGCGAAAACAAGGTGAAGGAAGCATTTTCACGCGACGGGGATATGCGTAATCGATTGTCACCCTATTTTTACCCCTAGAAGGTCATTTTTCAAAAAAAATTTTTTGGAGAAAGAGTCCTAATTTGCATCCCCTTTAACTTAAATGGGGAGGGCCGATTGAGGCGAGTTATCAAACGTAAAAAATGTTCAAAGCAATGAAAAAATAAGATTTTTGAGGAAAATCGAAAAAATTTTTTTGAGTGTTTATTGACCTTTTTACAACAAGTTTCAGTCAATCAAAATTTGCAGTTGTAAATAGAGGCTCAAAATGTCAGATTCTATTCATCATCATCACTCTCTTCGGATATGTTGTCATCAAAATTATCTATCTCAGCAAAAATAATCACCGATTTCATAGGGTAGGTCCTCATCTTCGAACTCTTCATCGTCTTGAACTTGCGGATCTCTGAATCATGTTTGATTTTCTTTGTCCTTATTCGGGATTTCAATTCTCGTTTCCATTCATCAAATATTTTTTACATATGTAACTGTCTGGCCTCTATCCACACATGCAAATTGATTGAAGCTTGCTGTAAAAAAGACCAAAAAACACCTAAAAATGTTCAAAAAACACCCAAAAAATTTTTTTTGATTTTTTCTCGAAAACGGTATTTTTTTCATCGTTTCGAACATTTTTTACGTTTGTCGAAAAAATTTTTTTTCGATAACTTGCCTCAATCGGCCCTCCCATTTAATTTTTTAAAAGTCTTATATCGTTCGTGTCTATAGACGAATCAGTAGATTAGCTAAGTAGGAATTCCCCCGCCGAATCTTTTAAATACATGAATAAATTATTGGTTATCCTGTATAAATCTAATATCCTAAAACGTCACGCTATATAGAATTTCTTTCCGGCTTAAAACTTAAATCGAAAAATCTCAACGGAAATCCCCTTAGGATTTAAAGCCGAGTATTATCTCACCACACTCTGTGAGCTTGTACCTGATCTAAACATACACATGACATAATAAATAAATGAATTAGCAATAAAAAAGACTAAAAATAACAGCTGCTTCTGCGAAATTTTATGCTTTCCGATAAATTATTACTTTCGAATAGTTTTTTGAAACATTTTGAAACAAGATTATTTTTGGAAAAGATTGAATTTAAAAAAAAGATTGACAAGGTTAGGCCTAACACTAATTTTTTAAAGGACCAGTCCAGTAATTTACAATCATATAAAAAATGATATATTCGGAAGATCATGAAAAATGGAGCATTTTTTGTTTTTACGGCATGTTCTGAATCGTTGTAGTTTTCGAGATAATTGTGTTTGAAATTTGAATTTGTTACAAGCTCTTCGTTGTAATACACAGACTTTTTTGAATTTTTTGCGGAAAAATCGATTTTTACATCAATTTGTTAAATTTTCATAAAATGAACATTAGCAATTTTTTATAGCTAAATAAGGCGAACAAAATGACACCAAAATTATCCAATTTGAACATTGTTTTGGGTTATTGAAACGAAAATTCTGATTCATGTTTTCGTTTCAATAACCCAAAACAATGTTCAAATTGGATCATTTTAGTGTCATTTTGTTCGTCTCATTTAGCTATAAAATATTACTACAATATTCATTTTATGAAAATTTAAAAGATTGATGCAAAAATCGATTTAAAAATTCAAAAAAGTTTGTGTATTTCAACAAAGAGCTTGTAACAAATTCAAATTTAAAACGCAATTATCACGAAAACTACAACGATTCAGAATATGCCGTAAAAACAAAAAATGCTCCATTTTTCATGATCTTTTCGAAGATATAATTTTTTCATATGGTTGTAAATTACTGGACTGGTCCATTAACATCATTTTTCTTTCCCGAATTCTTTAAAAGTTTATTTTGTTGTATTGTAAATGTATGGTGTGCAATAAAAAATGATAAGTTCCAAAAAAATTCTTTTGAGTACATATTTTATTGTTATTTTAGTACATATTTTATTGTTAGGAAAATTTTTCCTGTTAAAAAAATCTTTTTTTCCTGGAAAAAAGATTTTTAATTGGGTAAATAAAAATTAATACTTGACCGGTTAAAATATTAAAAAGAGGAACTAAATGATAGAAATTCAATAAGTGTGAGAAATTTAGGGTAGTATTTGACAGAACTTATTAGACTTTTATGAAAACCAAACCTAAGCCTAATCTAAGCTCAAACCTAAATAAATTCTAAGCCTAAGATAAGCCTAAGGCTAAGCCTATCCTAAGCATAGTTAAGTATAAGGCCAGTCACAAGTTGAGGCCGCAAGTCGTACTATTATACCTTTCTGTCGTACCGTAATACGACAAAAGTACAACTTGCGACCTTGTGTTGTACTTTTTCGTTCATTTTAAGGCTGAACACAAGTTGTCGTATCACCGCATGAGGCCGCAAGTTGTCGTACTTTTTGTCGTACCACGGTACGACAGAAAGGTACAACGGTACGACACCAAAGTACGACGACAACTTGTGGCCAGCCTAAGCCTAAACCTAAGCTTTTTATCATCAAGTAAAACATTTATGAAACATTTGATTCTTACTTTTAATGAGTTCAAAATCGTTCTTCATACCAAAATATCATAATTTCCTTAATTTTAGCTACATTTTTTCGCCCTCATAAATTATGTTATGAATTTTGCATATTCTTCTCTTCATTTTTAGCAGAAAAGAGTCAAATTGCCTAAAGAATAATTTTTCTTCGAATTTCAAATTTTTCGAACAAGCCAACTTCCACACACGCAGAGTCACAAATTGTTTAGACTTGAATGGCTACTGGCGAGACACTTTTTGCCTCAATTCGCATCTTTTCTGTTCTCTAAAGGAGACTCCAATCGGTTTGTCTCTATCGATTTGTATATATTTGAATTGAAAGCATTGGGAAACACAGACAAGCTGGCTAGTCGAGCCAATTTTTTCCACTCTTCTCTAAGCGCCTGGGGGGTGGGCCCTGGCACTGACGCATAAAGCAGACATATAAAGATTGCCATAGTCCTATATGTATGTGTATGTAGCTTAAGATTTTTAGGTGGTGCTTCACATGTTGTATGTATGCTCAGATCAGAAGACTTTTTACAGCCTAGTTTAATAGGTGCAGACCTATGGATGCAGATGACCCATTCTCCCTCATGTTCTAACCCCCTTGAAGTTGTCAAGGCTTAAAGTTTGTATGCTATGAGCCACCACTCACCAACAATAGGAGGGGGAAAGCCTCAAAGTCCTCAAGGCTAAATTGCGCTAGTGGATATATTTGTGTCGACGGCTGTTCTCATTTATTTCGAATTCATTTGAGTGGATCTGAAAGTGGCTGGAAATTTTATTTGTTTTTTAAACATTTAGCAAGATGTACAGAGTGTAGAACAAATTGGAATGTAGCCATTTTACGTGCTTTTTCGTTACTTTTAATTTGCTTAACTTTCATCTAAATAACCCTACATTTGTCTATATGAAAAATCAATTTTGCGCATTGTCGAACCATGAAAACGCTCCATTGATATAAATTAGCCTATTTTGCTTGAAAATAAACCCTTGAAAATAAACTTTCCTGAATCAGGGTCAGCGAAGCGTTTTCAAGGCTCGGCATGCGCACAATCGATTTCACAGAAATAAAAATCCATAAACTCTGTTCCATGCCGAGATTTAAAAAGGCGGGGCGCGCATGGCCTAGGATCCTGGCTCACTGCGTACCAAAATTCCGAAAAGGTGTAAGCAAGGGTCAAAATTTTAAAGAATTTCGCCAGTTGATTCAGCTCGTCGAGCACTTCGAAATGAGTACTATATTATGGGATTTTGGGGGTTTGATCCATAACCGAGTGGCTAAAGTAACAGATTTGCAGTTTATAGGTCACGGGTTCGAATCCCGGCCCGAAATTAAGATTGTCCAAATTCTATGAAAATTTTTGCATACTCATATTTTGACCATATCATGGGATTTGACTCATGGCCGATTGGTTAACGTGCTCGGTCTTCACTCATATGGCACGGGTTCGATCTCACGCCCAGAAGTCAATTTTTATTTTGTAGTCAAAATTCATGAAAATTTTTGCATATCCACATTTTTATGCGGGGAACAACAATGGCACTATTATTTTTCTACGAAAACTTTTGGAGAAATCGAAAAATCTCAAAAAAGAGATTTTTCGTATTTTCCAATTCCTCTAAAAGTTTTCATAGAAAAATAATAGTGCCATCGTGTTCCACGCATACAAATGTGGAAATGCAAAAAATGAATTTTGACAACAAAATGAAAAATAACATTTTGGCGTGGGATCGAACCCGCACCCTATGAGTGAAGGCCGAGCACGTTAGCCACTCGGCCATGGTCAAAACCACGAAACCCCACGATATGGTACTCATTTTGAAGCGCTCGGCGAGCTGAGTCGATTGGTGAATTTGTTTTTAATATGACCCTTGCCTGTATCTTTGAGATGCGCCGGGGGGGGGGGGGGTATTGGTACAGTGTGTTTTCAGAACATGAAGCTTTTCCCTAGTTGACTGGTCCTTAAAGTTTTCATTCGATTATTTGTCGATCACAATTTTATCGTGCAATATTGAATTTCATTCTTAAATTTCATGTCTTAATTTATTTTTCAGGTGAATATTTAAACCAAACAAAAAAACATGCCCGGAGAAAACGATGGAGATAATGGCTCAGGCTCTTCCGCCGATGAGCCCCCAACATTTATTTCACCAAAAACCCCTGAACCTACAGCTAGCGCTAATGATACCGAACAGCGACGCGAAAGTTTATGGATGTCTATGGGTATTCATAGAAGTACTGATGGTGGAACTTTACGAAAACGGAGGATGAGTCAAAAAGTGGAAAGTGTAGAGGCGAATGAGCAAAATTTGGCTAATTTAGGTGGGTTTTATTATTAGAATTATCATTAAAAAGATATTAAATTAATCCAGGAAAAAAGTCATCATTTTTATTGGGATTATTAAAATCCATAAAAATGAAGCATTTTTGCTTTTACAGTAAATTCTGAATAGTTGCCCACAGCGGTTTTTTTGGCAAAAATTGGCGGAACCTCGAAAATTTAAAAACGAGTCATACCATTCGACTCAGCTCAACGAGACGAGTAAAATGAGGTATATATTGTACTCAACGGCTACAGAACCACATGGCCGAGTGGTTAGTGTGAGAGGGTTTCACTTTACGTTTAGGGTTTAAATCGCGGAACGAAATTAAAGCTTTTCGATTTTCATGAAATTTTTTGCATATGCCTATTTTTGATCGTAGATCATTATTCTGACCATATTTGTTCATATATAGGCGGTTTGACATGTATGGCATTGGTTCAATCCCCGCTGGCGACCATAAGTTTTTGCTTCTTCTTAAAAGCTCTCCTAGTCAGCTAATTTTTATACACGGGAGGTTTTTCGACATGGGGAACTCGAATCTGAAGGAATTTTCCGATGGAAGTTACCCCTTCAAGGCATAGATTAAAGAGATTTTGAAGGGGGTATATCCCTTGTAGGGGTAACTTCCAACGGCGCCCGGTAAACTGAGTCAAAATTAACTGAGTCAATTCTAAACTGAGTCAATTGTAAACTGAGTCAATTCTAAACTCAGTCAATTCTAAACTGAGTCAATTCTAAGCTGAGTCAATTTTATGAAGGAGAGATTTAAAATTTTTTTTAAATTCAATTTTCAAGGAAAATTGCCTAAAATTGATGTTTCTTCAATGGAATTTTTGATTTAGAATTTTTTTCACTTAAAATTTTGACTCAATTTGGACTCGGTTTTGACTCAGCTTAGAATTGACTCAGTTTAGAATTGACTCAGTTTAGAATTGACTCAGTTAATTTTGACTCAGTTTACCGGGCGCCCTTCAAACGGCCAAAATCGGAAAGTTCCTTCAGATTCGAGTCCCTCATGTCGAAAAACCCCAGAGTACAAAAATTAACTGATTTGGAGAACTTTTAAGAAAAGGTAAAAATGGGGATCACATTTTTGATCAAAATTTTGACGATTTTTGATGAAAAATGGCATTTTTAGTGAAAAATTGAAAAAAAAATCAACATTTTTGTAGAAAAAATACAAGTTTCATGTTAAATAATTACGACATTGTGTTCCCCGTATAAAANTAAAAATGGGGATCACATTTTTGATCAAAATTTTGACGATTTTTGATGAAAAATGGCATTTTTAGTGAAAAATTGAAAAAAAATCAACATTTTTGTAGAAAAAATACAAGTTTCATGTTAAATAATTACGACATTGTGTTCCCCGTATAAAAATGTGATATCAAAATGTTTTATGAATTTTGACTACGAAATAAAAAAATGACTTTTGGGCGCGGGATCGAACCTGCGCCCTATGAGTGAAGGCCGAGCACGTTAGCCCATCAGCCATGGGTCAAACCCCTAAAACCCCATGATATGGTACTTGAAGCGCTCAGAGTCGATTGGCGATATTTTTTAAATGGGGAAGGGGGTAAACTTTACAGTAGCATCTCGAAGAGTGCATTTCTAACTTCAAAGTGTTATATCTCCTCAACCATAAAAGATTTTTGGTCGGGGTCTTTTTTTAAATATTTATCACGATGTAGAATATTTTTAAAAAGACCCCGACCAAAAATCTTTTAAGATTAAGGAGATATAACAATTTAAAGTTGAAAATGCACTCCTCATCCATAAAAGTTGAGGAGTGCATTTCTTCGAGATGCTACTGTAAAGTTTACTCCCCCTTTAAAATTTTGAACCTTGCCTACACCTTTTCATAATTTTGGTACGCCATGGGGTTAGATAAAAAAAATTTTCGACAAAAAATTATACCGAACTCATTTATGGGGCAGTATCACTTTTCGTACAATTATTTTTCGTACGGACTTTTCGTACAAATACAAGGGGGAGGGGGCAAAAGTTCTCGCGTAAGGGGCGGTATATCCTCGTATAAATTGCTCCTTAGGCGAGGACTTTTCGCCCCCTTGTCAAGTAATTTTGCCCCCCCCCCTTTTGTATTTGTACGAAAAGTACCGTACAAAAAGTACTTGTACGAAAAGTTCGTACGAAAAGTACCTGTACGAAAAGTCCGTACGANCAAGGGGGAGGGGGCAAAAGTTCTCGCGTAAGGGGCGGTATATCCTCGTATAAATTGCTCCTTAGGCGAGGACTTTTCGCCCCTTGTCAAGTATTTTGCCCCCCCCCTTTTGTATTTGTACGAAAAGTACCGTACAAAAAGTACTTGTACGAAAAGTTCGTACGAAAAGTACCTGTACGAAAAGTTCGTACGAAAAATAATTGTACGAAAAGTACCGTACGAAAACAATTGTACGAAAAGTGATAGTGCCATTTATGGGCTATCCGAATACGTATGTTTCATTTTTAAAAGCTTTTTTCGGATTTTGAAAATCGCAGCTACACCCTTCACCCTCCCTCCACTAGCTATGGCCCTAGCTCTATCTAAAATTACCATATTTTCCGACTTTTCCTGCAAAAATAAACATTACAAAAAATGACATTTTACACTTGTTTTGCACCTCACTCGTCAGATTGCATTTTTTCCATACTTCAAGCTGACTACGTGTTTATCTCGAAGTTTAAGTCTGCTTCCTTAGTCTATCAATTTATCATATTGAGAGGGAAGCTTCGGCGCTTAAAGTCATAAATAGTTTTTATTCATTGTTTTGGAGCCAAACTCCAAAAATTCTTGTTTTGCACTTCACTCGTCAGATCATATTTTTTCCATACATAAAACTATTCTCATCTATATTTTATGTGAAATTCTAGATCACATTATGAGTTTTCCACATTCTTGTTCCCTAATAAGAATGTGGAAAATTTTTCAAAAAAGTAAGATTATTATATTTTCCACGTCAATTATATTATATCCCTGGATAGGCTTAGAGTCTGAGGTCTGTGCTCAGCGCAGACCTCAATTTTATCCTGTCTTTTCTTCTTATTAGTCGTCTTATGTTAGCTTCACTAGTGAGGAAAAGGAAAGTCGATTGATTTTCGAATTCCTTCCAAATTCGAAAAAATTTATGTCTATAGAGAGAAATTTCTATAGTAACCATATAGAATTCTTATTGACCTAATGTTTGTAGCTACTTGTTGAGTGGCAATCATTTTCTTTTATTTCTTGTAATTGAACAGAATTGGCTTAATTAGCTTAGTCGGAGCCTTGTTATTAGAAAATTATTTGTTTGAAAAGGGGAAGAAAACTGGAGTGAAAAAATGGAAAGCAAAGAAAATGAGAGGGAACTTTCAGCGAGGAAGAAAAAAGGCATGTTTGAAAAATTTAAACTGGACTTAAAGCACGGAGCAAGAAAATGCCGAAAAGATGCAAGCAAGGGTCAGAATTAAAAAAAGTTCCTCAATCAACTCAGCTCACCGAGCGCTTCAAAACGAGTACCATATCATGGGGTTTCGTGGTGTTGATCCATGGCCGAGTGGCTAACGTGCTTGGCCTTCACCGAGCACGTTAGAAGTAACAAATTTCATTAGCGTACAATTGGCAACGGACGATTTCTCCACTTTTCAGTGGACAAAATGCGAAAAAATTCCTTCAGATTCGAGTTCCCCGTGCCGAAAGACCCCGAATACAAAAATCCAGACGATTTGGAAAAAATTTCAGGGTTTTTAAGAAGTTTTTTAACTTTGAGGGGGGAACCAAGGGTAAAAAACTCGAATTTTTTGTATTCAGGGGTTTTTCGGCACGGGGAACTCGAATCTGAACGAATTTTTTGATTGAACAAATTGATTTTGACCACTAGAGTGTCGAGAAAATCGTCCGACCAATTGTCCGTTGCCAATTGTCCTAGTGCCTGGTAAAATATACAAAAGTAAAAAAATTAAATTATTTTATAAAATAATTTTTAGCACCCGGAGCACGTGTAATGTTTCTCCTCAAAGAGCAATCAGATGTACCATCATTGTTCACAGAAATGGGAGAGCTGACACGCTCGGGAGACGTCGAAGAATGGAAGGAAACGGCTAGATGGGTAAAATTTGAAGAGGATGTCGAAGAAGGTGGAAATCGATGGTCAAAGCCTCATGTGGCTACTCTATCACTTCATGCTCTTTTCCAACTCAGGTATACAAAAATTATGATAAAAACGAATTTTTGAAAAATGGGGGTTTAGGCTTGGGCTTAAGCCCTGGGCCTAAGCCCAACCCTAAACCTATTCTTAAGCCTCAAACCTAAGCCTAAACCTTAGCCTAAGCTTATTCTTAAACCTCAGGTCTAAGCCTATTCTTAAGCCTCGGTCTTAAGCCTAAGCCTAAACCTGAGCCTATTCTTAAGCCTGGGTCTTAAGCCTAAGCCCAAGCCTAAGACTAAACCTGAGCCTATTCTTAAGCCTCGGATCTAAGCCTTTTATCATTTAACAAAACACTTAGTGATCTCTGTTTTTATCTTAATTTTTTGAAATTTTCTAATGGGGGATGAATTAATTATCAAAAATTGTAGTTTTTATTTTTTCATAATTTCAGGTCCTGCCTCTTAAATGGTGTTGTTTTAATTGATCTCGACGCTGACACTCTACCTCAATTGACTGGTAAGTAATTTTATTTTTATTTATTTAACTTTACGTCACTACATATAAGCACCAAGGGACGGCTTGTCAAAAGAATCAATACAACGTCCTTATCGAGCTCGACAACTAGCAATTTCTTCTTCCTAGCTCCGCCTCAAACTAGTGATCTCTGTTTTTATCTTAAACCAGAGATCTGAAAGACCTTTTGCTGCGCTAGGGATCTAGAGCACACATTCTCTGTGAAATAAGAAAGAAAAACAAAACTTATTTGTTTCGGGGGATTTGGATTTTTAGGGAACCATTTAACGAACAAATTAAGTGGCTTTAAATTAAAGCTTGATAAGGGACAAAATGGAAAAAATTAAAATCGATTTGCAATTTGCTGAGAAAAGGCCAGAAGAGGATAAATGGGATTTTTGAGTTTAAACAAGAAAAAAATTCATAAAAAGAGGGGAATAAACTCCACAAAATTTTGTTTCTAAATTACAGGGTGCTCCAAAAAAGGCAATTTTTTACAAAAATTTTCAAGTTTTTTAATTTTCAACAAAATAATCCTATGGGGGTTTTTCTTTGCGAGAAATTGATTGCGCACATTGCCGGACCTTGATTCTTCCCTGATCATGTATTAGTATTAGTCTATCTTCGCTTCAATATAGCTCTTTCTTGAATCAGGCACGGAGTACAAAATTTGTACTCCGTGCCTGATTCAAGAATAGTCGATGGTGACTTTTTTCAATTCTGATCCTTACTTTTTCGGAATTTTGGTATACCGTATAGGATCAGGAAAGCGTTTTCAAGGTTTGATAATGCGCGCAATCGAATCCTCACATAGAACCCCCTCCCTCCATGGGGTTATTTTGGTGAAAATTTAAAAAATCGCAAAATTTCGATTTTTGGGGCACCATGTAGCTCAATTTTTTAGAACTTCTTCTCGATGAACTCATAGCAGCCGGGCAATTGGATGAATCCGAACGTGATGCCGTACGCCATGTTCTTTCTCGAAGACATACCCATCAATATGAACAAGTACAAAAAATACCCTCCCCCTTCTCCAAAAAAATCTTAAATTTAGGCCAAAACAAATGGAGCCAACGGTTCTGGCCAAAGTGGCTTCCTAAACGCAGTCCGTTCAATTTCCGATATCGGAAAATCGTTCTCCCACGGAAGAAATTTGGGAAAGGCAGGTGTGGACGAAACTACTAGCCCAAAATCTGGAAGCCCAAAAACGAAAAGTGGACCTCAATTGGAACTCCCGAAAGTTGGGTCTTTACCCAAAGAACTGCCGAGAGAAGGATCGGACGTCGGTTCGAAAGGAAATTTGCATTTTATGAAAAAGTTGCCAGTCGGAGCGGAAGCATCAAATGTTTTGGTGGGAGAAGTAGACTTTTTGGATCATCATGTCACGGCGTTTATCAGGCTCAAAAATGCTTCGATTTTGGGGGATTTAGTTGAGGTATATAAAGATCTATTTGACCCATTCCCACTCTTGAAGATCAATGATTTTTATTTTTTAAATCGGTGTACAAAGAAGTTTCTTTGTCAAATAAGCCTAAGAGTAAGCTTAAGATGAAGTATAAGCCTAAGCTTAAGCCTAAGCTTAAGCCTAAGCTTAAGCCTAAGCATAAGCCTAAGCCTAAGCTTAAACCTAAGTTTAAGATTAAGCTTACGCCTAATCCTGTAAATTTCCATGAAAAAATGATTGGATGTAACCCAACCTAAGGTTATGCCTAAGATTAGGTTTAGTNTTAAGATTAAGCTTAAGCCTAATCCTGTAAATTTCCATGAAAAAATGATTGGATGTAACCCAACCTAAGGTTATGCCTAAGATTAGGTTTAGTTTAAGCCTAAGCCTAAACCTAAGCCTAAGTCCTGCCCTACCTAAAATCTACTGCCAGTAAATTAGCATAATACTTTTTAGGTTCCCGTCCCAACTCGTTTCCTCTTCGTTCTCTTGGGCCCAGCAGGCCATGCAGCACAATATAAAGAAATTGGCCGAGCTATTGCTACCCTTATGTCCGATGAAATCTTTCACGATGTCGCATATAAGGCCAGAAACCGTGATGATCTCTTAGATGGTGTGGACGAATTTTTGGACCAAGTTACTGTGCTCCCACCAGGTGAATGGGATCCGAATATTCGAATCGAGCCACCGACAGTGATTCCCAATCAACAGAAGAGGATGCAGGTGAAAACTTTATTACAATATAAACTAGATATGGTCAAAATTTTTTGATTTTTTGGCAAATTCATCTTGGGTACCCATCTCATCTGTATTTAGGGGGGGGAGGGTGCTCTTCGTAACTTTTAGGTCCGTCATCATTTTGAACACTTGTTACTTTTTGGTACCCTAGGAATAAAGGGCCTATTCCTGAATTGAACCGTACGGTTGATCGTACGATTCACGGTTGACCGTACGGTTCAATTCAAGAATAGGCCCAAACTTGGTACCCCTCACCCAGATAGTAGAGATATCTAATTTCTGTCAATTTGTGTGACCCCCTCCCCAGCACAACCATTAGAATGATAACCATCCCCAGGAAAATTTTGTGTACTCTCTCCTTCTCCACCCCTCCCCCTCTCTCCCAGAAATAACTTATCAAAATTTCAGGTCCCAAAAGAATTGCTCAAACTGGAAGATGACAAAAAGAAGAAGAAAATATCAGATGAAGTCGAAGAAGATGGGCATGGAAACGATCCCACCCTACAACGTACTGGCAAACTTTTTGGCGGCTTAATAGCTGACATTAAACGAAAACTCCCTTGGTACAAATCAGATTATACGGATGCTTTCAATTTACAATGTGTAGCCACATTTTGTTTCATGTATTTTGCTCTGTTGGCACCTATTGTGACGTTTGGAGGACTGCTAGAGGAGGCCACTCACCAGAGAATGGTAAGCGAGTCCCCCTCAAAAAGATGTTGGCAAGGATCAAAATTAAAAATAAGCTTTGCCAATCGACTCAGCTCTCCGAGACAAGTACCATATCATGGTCTTTTGGAGGTTTGACCCATAGCCAATTGGCTAACATTCTTGAGCGCGGGTTCGATCCATCGCCCAAAAGTCATTTTTTTATTTTGTTGTCAAAATTCATGTAAATTCGCACCGGGATTCGAACCCACGACCTTAAAATGCAATCGTAGAGTCCTAACCATTTGGCCATGATAAATGCTTTCGGGTAGACTTTATGCAAATTTTGGGTCCCATGCACTAGCTATCAATAGATAATTTGTAAATTTAGGCAGCTATGGAAAATCTTTTCTCTGGAGCCATTTGTGGCATACTATATGCTCTTTTTAGTGGTCAACCCCTTACTATTATAGGTAAAAAATTTTTAAATTTAATATTTTTGTAAAAATTTAATTTTTTTAGGTTCTACGGGTCCGGTTTTAGTATTTGAAACCATTTTGTTTGATTTGTGTTCAAGTTTGAATATTGATTATTTATCCTTCCGCCTATGGGTTTATTTATGGACTGCGCTTATTCTTTTTATTATGGTTATGATTGATGCTTCAGCATGGGTAGGTAGTATAAGGGCAATAAGATATCTCTCACGGCGTACCAAAAAGGGGTAGCAAGGATCAAAAATTTAAAAAAATATCATCAATCTATCCAGCTTGTCTATCGCTTCAAAACGAGTACCATATCATGGAGGGGGGGGGGGATTTGGTGGTTTTATCCATGACCGAGTGGCTAAATCATTATTACTATACAGATACAGCAAGTATTTAACAATAAAAAATCATTGCAAAGTGTTTTAGAGACCAAAATATGGATATTTTTCATGAAATTTGGATAACTTTAATTTCGGGCCGGGATTCGAACTCGCGACCTCACTCAAATCTGACACTTTAACCACTCGGCCATGGATAAAAACCATCAAAGCCCCATGATATGGTATTCGTTCTGAAGCACTCGGCGAGCTGTGTTGATATTTTTCTATTTTTGATCCTTGCCACCCCTTTTCGGCTTTTTGGTACGCCGTGCCCCCTAGTGGGCTAAAATTTCTTTAAATCTCTATAAATATGAGTCTTCTTATGTTTTTTGGGAAAATCAGCCTTTTTGGGGGGAAGTGATACCCCCTAGCCAACCCTTCTCTCTATTTTTTCAAGAAAAATTTTTTCACATGGGTGGACTATTCTATTGTAGTAGCTCCAAAACTTTTTCCAATTTTGTAGGTTTCCTACATAACCCGATTCACAGAAGAGTCTTTCGCCACTTTAATAGCTGTGATCTTTATCTATGAAGCTATAATGAAACTCCTAAAAATTAAAGATCAATTAGATGTAATATATTATGTTCCGCCCGGGAAGGCCGTTACCACCGGCTGTCGATGTGTTATGCCCCAAGATGTGGACATCGACAAAATTGTCAATATTGCAAAGAAAAAAAAATTGGATCATTTGATTAGTTACAATAATACTTATTTAAACATTTCTCAGGTAAGATTATATATAGGATTTTTCCGAGCTATACAATTTGTCATTCATGGTTCAGTGGCAAGTGTCTCGCTTGACACTCAAATAGTCGAGGGTTCGATCTATACATTATCAACGAGGAGGACTGTCCCCCCCCCTTCATGTAGCTAGCATCGAGCCAAAAGATTCATATAGCCTCGAAGTGGCGAAGCCACTATAACCTCGGAGTTCATATAGCCTCAAGGTAGCTTGTCTCCCCCCCTTGATCATTTGGCAATTCAAAAATCACCAAATTCAAATGTTAATATCTCGAAAGCATTATCGATTCAGAATTTACTGTAAAAAGCAAAAAATTCTCCAAATTTTATGAATTTTCCGAGGAAATAAGCTTTTCCCTCGAGTGGACTGATGAAAATCGCAAAATTTTAATTTCAGACCAGGATTCGAACTCGTGATCTATAAGTCTTCAATCCTTTCACACTAACCACTCGGCCATCCTTTAATTCATACATAAATAAACACAATTTTTAGCTAGACCTCGGAAAATGCACCCAATTTATGGGCAAACTTGAAGGAGAATCTTGCTATATCCTCTATGACAAACTTTTGATGTCCCTAGTTTTAATGGTTGGCACATTTTTCTTGGCCATCACTTTGAAGGTAAATCCACCCCCACCATTTTTTACTCAAATGTTTTTTACTTTTTTCAGAAAATGCGAAATTCTTGCTATTTCCCCTCAAAAGTCCGTCAAGTTTTCAGCGATTTTGCTGTTATGATTGCCATTATTTTAATGACCACTATAGACATGTGTGTGGGTATTAACACACCAAAATTGAACGTTCCATCTACATTCCGTGTAAGTACTACACAATAGAAGGGGGCCACCCACACGAAATTTTTCTGGAAATGACCTCTCTAGGGGTAAAAACATGCGGGGAATCCGAATTTGACATTTTCGAAGCGAAAAAATGCTTTCCTGATTCAGAGAAGGCGTATTGTGTATTGAAGCAAAAAGTCTCAAAAATGCGATTCTTGTCTAAAAACGACCCCTTTTGGGGTAAAGATGTGCGGGGGATCCGAATTTGGCATTTATAAAATTCCTCGGATTCAAGAAAAGCTATATATCGACGTGAAAAGTTAATATACAGTATTTCTTGAATCCGAGGAATTTTATAAGTGTTAAATTCGGATCCCTCGCACATTTTTACCCCAAAAGGGGTCGTTTTTAGGCAAAAATCGCATTTTTTTGACTTTTTGCTTCAATACACAATACGCTTTCCCTGAATCAGGGAAACATTTTTTCGCTTCGAAAATGTCAAATTCTGATTCTCCGCATAATTTTACCCCTACTGGGATCATTTTCAGGAAAAAATTTCACGTGGGTAGTCCCCTTATTTTCTGTGACCGGATTGCGGATCACAACAGATGTCATCATAAGTCATTATTTTAGCCAACATGGGAAGGCCGTGGCTGGTATATACCACCGTTTAATGGCAATCCTATATGGACTGCACCCTTGGCCTTTATACCGGCTATTTTGGCATCGATTTTGATTTTTATGGATCAACAAATTACGGCGGTTATCGTGAACAGGAAAGAAAATAAACTTAAGAAAGGTAAAATATATACCTCCCCCCCCAGTGGCTTATGCAAGGAGTATCAGAGGCACATATCCTCTCTCCTAATGGACCAAAAATAAAAAATTGTAAGGGTCCTCTATATAATTTTGGCCTTCCAACAATTTCATGTGGATCATCCCTTATGATTTTGAGTGGTACTCTCTAGTGATGTGTTGAAATCCAGATTTCGAAATTTCATATTTCAATTTAGATTTTCTTGATAGTATATGTGGAAATCTGAAATTTCAATTTTGAATTTCTATATCCAAATTTTGACTTCGTTTTCTATTTCAGCCTCTCCGATTTTGATACATCACTAGTACTCCCCGCCCTTAGTGCCCTTTCTCCCTACATCACTGCCCCTATCCATCTATGTACATAATATTTATTTGACTATTATAGGCTGCGGCTACCATCTGGATCTCTTGGTTCTCTGCGTACTTATAGTAATANCCTACATCACTGCCCCTATCCATCTATGTACATAATATTTATTTGACTATTATAGGCTGCGGCTACCATCTGGATCTCTTGGTTCTCTGCGTACTTATAGTAATAGTAGGAAACCTTGGTCTCCCAATATATGTGGCAGCAACCGTATTGGCTATCAACCACGTTAACTCCCTAAAAGTCGAATCTGAATCAAGGGCACCTGGAGAGGTAGCCCAATTTATTGGAGTCCGGTAAGCCAAAAATCAAAAATTTATTACCCATCAATGTAGTTTCAACTAGAGCTATACATATCATTCTCAAAATTAAAAAAAAATCTAGAGACAAAATTAGACATACGCAAAAATTTCAAAAAAATGCAAAAACTTTTGGCTCAAACTGGGATTCGAACCTGAAATCAAAAAGTCAAGCACACTGCCACTTAACTATAATGCGAATTTAATCGATCTCAACATAAACTTATTTTAGTGAACAACGTGTTACTGGCACACTAACCTTTACGTTTATTGGACTTTCTATGTTGATGTCAAAATTCTTGGGTCATATACCCATGCCTGTGTTGTATGGCGTTTTCTTATATATGGGTATCTCTGCTCTAGGAGGTAGGCAGGCATTTAAATTTTTTAAATACTTTTTAATTGCCCCCACGCCAATGAGGAAACAGTGCAGACAAGGGTCAAAATTTTAAAAAATTTCGCCGATTGACTCAGCTCTCCGAGCGCTTCAAAATGAGTACCATATCATATGTTTATTTGGGGTTTGACCCGTGGCCGATTGGATAACGCGCTTGGCCTTTACTTATATGGCATGGGTTCGATCCCGTGCCCAAAAGTCATTTTTTTATTTTGTTGTCAAAATTCATGAAAATTGTTGCATTTCTACATTTTTATGCGGGGGACACGATGGCGCTATTATTTTTCGGGTCCTATTTTTTTCTCACCGAAAATATTTTTTCTCTCACCTATATTTTTTTTCTCACCTAAAATTTTTTTTTTCTCACCTATATTTTTTTCTCTTCTAAAATATTTTTTTCTCACCTATATTTCTTCGGGAATTATTTTTTTTCTCACCTAAAATATTTTTTCTTGGCAAACATTTTCTCTCTTCCTAAAAATTTTTTCTGCCTAAGCCTAAGCTTAAAGCCTAAAGGCCTAAAGCCTAAAGGCCTAAAGCCTAAAGGCCTAAAGCCTAAGGCCTAAGCCTAAAGACCTAAATCCTAAGGCCTAAGCCTAAAGGCCTAAGCCTAAGGCCTAAGGCCTAAGGCCTAAGGCCTAAGGCCTAAGGCCTAAGGCCTAAAGCCTAAGCCTAAGGCCTAAAGCCTAAGCCTAGGCCTTAAGCAGGAAAAAATTTTTAGGGAGAAAAAAAATAAATTTAGGGAGAGAGAAAATATTTGCCGAGAAAAAATATTTTAGGTGAGAAAAAAAATAATTCCCGAAAAAATATAGGTGAGAGAAAAAATATTTTAGGTGAGAAAAAAATATAGGTGAGAAAAAAAATATTTTAGGTGAGAAAAAAAATATTTTCGGTGAGAAAAAAAATAATTCCCTTATTTTTCTATTAAATCTTTTGGAAAATCAAGTTTTAGATTTTTTGATTTTTCCAAAAGTTTTCATGGAAAAATAATAAAGTCATCGTGCTCCCTACATAAAAATATGAATATACAAAAATTTTCATAAATTTTGACAATAAAATAGAAAAAGACTTTTGGGCGTGGGATCGAACCCGTGCTCTATGAGTGAAGGTCGAGCACGTTTGCCAATCGGCCATGAATCAAACCATTAACACATGATATAGATCTCGTTTGGAAGCATCCGGCGAGCTTGTCAATTGGCGAAATTTTTTATGATAAAAATTTTTTCACAGAAAATATTTTTTTAGGAATTCAACTTTTCGACCGAATCCTACTCTTATTGATGCCGATGAAATACCAACCAGATACAATTTACATCAGACATGTACCTATAAATACAATTCATAAATTCACTATATGGCAAGTGGCATGCTTTGCCCTACTTTGGATTGTAAAATCGATCAAAGCCACTTCAATTGCGTTTCCTGTTATGGTAAGTGAAAAAAATCGAATTTTTGAACCTGCCCTGACAATCAGGGTTCTTGAAAATTTATATAATTTTTTACAATTTAGCTTGTTGTTATGATCGGCGTCCGAAAACTCATGGAAAAATTCTTCTCCGACAAAGATCTTCGTTATCTCGACGACAAAATGCCAGATTTCCATCTTCGTAAAAAAGAAGATATCGTTAAGCGGAAAAGCAAACAAATTGTAAGCATAAATTTTTTTAAAGACTTTAGGTTTAGACTTAGGCTCGGGCTTAGGCTTGGGTTTAGGCTTAGGCTTAGGTTTAGGCTTAGGCTCGGGCTTAGGCTCGGGCTTAGGCTTGGGCTTAGGCTTAGGTTTAGGCTTGGGCTTAGATTTGAGCTTAGACTTACGTTTAGGCTTAGGCTTGGGTTTAGGCTTAAGCCTAGTCTTAAGCCTAGGCTTAGGCTAATACTTGATTAAGCTTGATCTGGAGCTTAAGCGTAAGCTTAGGCATATGCTCAGGATTAGATTTAAGCCTATACTTCTTCAATCTTTTACCCCTCACCGTACCCAAAAAATTCAGGAAGAGATAGAAATCGATTTGGACGAGAACCAAGGCACACTTCGAGCAATTAAAACAGAAGCACATTTGCATATTCCATTGGCTAGTGGAAATGTAGTGAAAATTCCATTAAATGCTCTTCAAGAACCTTCTCATGACATCAATATTTCGAAAGAAGTTAATTCGAGTAATTTATGGAGACATATTTCGAATGAATCGAAAGGTTCATTAACAAGAATGAATGATTCTGGCAATAAGTAAGTTCATAAGTTTTACAGCGATCAAAAAAATTGTTCACATGGTCAAGTGGATAGGACGTCAGTCTTTCATGTTATATGTGCGGGTTTGATTCTAACATGTTCAAAAATCGAAAAAATTTTAATTCAAAAAGATGAGACCAATAGATTGATAAAAAATTTTTGAAATGCTACCTTCGCTCGTTCTACACCAATGAAATAAAAGATCAAAAGTCTTTTCCACTTGACCATCTGACCCAAATTCCCTTACAACACAAATTTACCAAACTTTCAATTTTGTAGAGTTGGCTCGCCTCGTCTAGCTACCCCAGAAGATGACGAAGAGGCCATCACCATCAATATTCTTAAAGCCACTCCCGAGCCATCAGATAAGCTATCTAATCAAGAATCACAACCCCTTTTAAAGAAAAGAAATGGAAAAGATGACCAAGAATCTCCCGTATAAAAGTCAATCAATTAGATCNCGAGCCATCAGATAAGCTATCTAATCAAGAATCACAACCCCTTTTAAAGAAAAGAAATGGAAAAGATGACCAAGAATCTCCCGTATAAAAGTCAATCAATTTTATTTACAGTCTTTTGAAAAAGTTGTTACAGAGTACCAAATGTCGCACTTTATTTTTGGCGTGGGGTTGGCAATTTTGTCCCCGCCAGGAAAAATTTTTTCTCTCTTGTTGAAACAAATACATGTTATTCTCGTTATATTTTTGGCATAATATGCTGTTATCCCAAAATTGATTTTTTGTAATTTATTTGCTTGATTATTATAGGAAATTTCCTGTCATAAAGAAATTTCATAACCAAAGGTGCAGGAGCAAATGGCGCAAAATTCATTGTGAACTTTTACAACTTTTTTAATACGATAAAAATAAAATTTCATTTTTTGGGGATTGAACTCTCTCCATTCAAGATGAATTTTGCGCCACTTGCTCCTGCGCCATCGATGTTAAACTTTTTAACTATCCAGAAAATTATCTATAAAGTTTTTGGTATTTATTATTTTCTATAGCTCATATATTATAAGGGTTGTTAAAAGCTCAAAAAGTATACTTTTTATATTTTTCAAAATTTAATAACCCAATTTAATACCTGTGTTGTTCATCCCCAGCCCCACTCTATCTTTGGGAGGGGGTATTTTGAAGTACTTGCCCAAGGGTGGAGAAGGAGGAAGCCAGAGCAGCACAAGTATCACCATTTTCCATTTGAGATTCTTTAATACATTATTTTCCATTATTCAATTTAATACCTGTATTGTTCATCCCCAGCTTCCACTCTATCATTGGGGAGGGGGAGTATTTCGAGGTACTTACCCAAGGGTGGAAAAGTCGAGGAGGAAGCCGGAGCAGTACTAGTATCACTATTTTCCATTTGAGATTTTTTAATACGTTATTTTCCATTATTCTTTCTAATCTAATCAATAAACAATCTCATCATTATGTTAAGTGTCAAATTTTTTGAATAAAACACGTTATGTTTTTTTACATAAAGTTCGTCTTCTGGAGGCAAATATTGCGCGCATTCCCTGAAAATGCTTCTGATTTCTCGCATAATATTAACCTTTTCCTGAATAAAGACCAGGGAAGCATTTTCAGGCACTATAACTTTCACCACGTTTCTTGTCGTTACGACAAATTTCGCCATGTTGCCAAAAAACTATAACTTTCGCCACGTTCGTGTCAATATACATATTTATTGCAAATCAGGCAACTCAATTAGTCTGAAATTAAATATGTATTGACGCGAAAGTGGCGAAAGTTATCATGACGAGATTCGTGGCGAAAATTATAGTGCCCATTTTCAGAGTTCGGAAATGCGCGAAATCGATTCTCCGCATAAAATTTCCACTAGAGGGAAAGTTTAAAAACATACCTGGGCAGGAGGACCAGAATTGGACACCTCCCTTGCAAAAGATTCAAGTTTGCTCCTTTACTCCAGCGTAAAAATCTTGACGACCTTTTTTTGCACGGCGAAAAGGTACAGCACGATCATGGGTATATGATCCAATAATTTGGACATCAACATAGAAAATCCAATAAACATAAAAGTTAGTACGTCAGTAACACATTGTTCACTAAAATAAGTTTATGTCAGATCGATTAAATTCACATTATGGTTAAGTGACAGTGTGCTTGACTTTTTGANTTATGTCAGATCGATTAAATTCACATTATGGTTAAGTGACAGTGTGCTTGACTTTTTGATCCCAGGTTCGAATCTCAGTCCAAGATAAAAGTTTTTGCATTTTTTTGAAATTTTTGCGTATGCCTAATTTTGAAAAAAAATAATGCCATAGCGTTCCCTGCATAAAAATGTGGAAATGCAAAAATTTTAATGAATTTTGACAACAAAATAAAAAAGATTGGGCGAGGAATCGAACCAGCTCCCTATGAATGTTAACCAATCGACCATGGGTCAATCTTAATTTTAAACAAATAGGATTTATCGATTTTAGAAGAAAATAATTTTAAATCATTTAACTTTCTAGTAAATCTCCCTTTCATTAAATATTGTCTGTGTATCAAAACGAAAACTTGATAGCGCTAAAACTATTTTTCAAAAAAGTTGACGTTTTGATCTTTTTAAGCGAATTTTTCAGCCTTTTAAATTTTCTCTGAAAAAGAAAAAATGTTGAACGGCACTACAATTTCCGAAGGAAGTGCTAAAAAGGGTATTGTGACCCCGAGAATTCGACGTATTCATTCCGAGACACCGCTTTCTTTGCCTTTCGAACCAGAAGATAAACCTATTCCGACAAAAATTCGTGTGGCTTTGCGTGTCCGTCCATCAGGGGACAAAAATTCTAGTATAGAAATCAAGAAAAATCAAGAAAAACCAGCGATTTTTATCAACAAAAACGAGAAAAATGTAAAATTTTGTATGTATAGGGTTCTTGTCAACGGTCAGTGCCGATTAGTGTTGTCATTGATGGTGGTTTTTCTATATTGATAGTATAAATCGACACTACCTTTTCTTGAATTATCTCCTTAGACAGGATTTATACTTCCGTCGCGACGCGACAGTGCACTTTTGTGTCGCTCGACACGTCGCGCGACGCGAGTTGACGTTTATAGTCTGTCTCGAGACAGTACATTTTGTGTCGCGCGACACGTCGCACGGCCAGCACTTACGACGTCGCAGGCTGTCGCACGACATGTCGCGAGACAGCAACTATAAACGACATTGGAAAAATTGTTTGCATTATAAACGTAATTGCTCTGCAACGCGTCGCGTGACATGTCGCACAACACATCGTGCGACGTGTCGTGACGCGACGGAAGTATAAATCCTGTCCTAAAGAAGCCCTATGGACACAAACCAAAATCATTTTGTAAATAAGTAGCCTAACTATCTTCTGCTAATATTAGTGAAAAATCGATTTCGCATGTCTGAAAATTCCTTTGTTAGCGCATTTCTCCCCCCCCCCCTCTACACCATCTCTTTATTACTTCTCTGATATCAAAATATAAAAATGGAATTTTTAGCAGCTTCAATTTTCTTTCGATTACATTTTTGCTCAAGACGCTGAACAAAACCTTGTTTATAATGATCTGGCAAAAAATTCGGTTAAGCAATGTTTAGAAGGTCAAAATGTTTGTTTCTTTGCTTATGGTCAAACTGGTAGCGGAAAAACTTATAGGTATACAACCTTTTCAAATTTTCAGAAAAAAAAAGAATTTTTTTCAATTTTGACACCAAAATTATCCAATTTGAACATTGTTTTGGGCTGTTGGAGCAAAAACCTTGATTCATGTTTTCGTTTCAATAACCGTAAACCATTTCAAATTAGATAATTTTGGTATCATCTTATTCGCCTTGGAGAGTTATAAAAAATTGCTATCATGTTCATTTTATGAAAGTTTAAAAATCGATGCAAAAATGGAATTTTCCTCCAAAAAATTTGAATTTTGTTGTATATTGACACGAATACTTAGGAAACGTTTAACTAGTTAAAAATCCTTCAGCTCAAAGCACATAACTTTATTGACCAAAGTTGCCTCAAATTTTGTGCTCTACAAGATAGCCTACTTACTTTAAAACAAAAATTTTTCTTGACCCTGGTCTTTTAACGTTACTTAACTTGCCAGATTGGATGGTCTAGCACACTAAACGCAAATAAGAAAAATAAACCCGTGCTTATTTTTGGATCAACCCATATTAGCTATGAACAAGAGCATATATGATAGTTTTTAACGATTTTTTAGCATCATGGGAACAGACGAAGAGCCCGGACTTTTACCAAGATTTTGCGATGATCTTTTTTATACTATACGAGAAGAAAATAAAGACGACAAAACCCTTGTTTCTGTGTCATTTTTTGAAATTTATCAAGAGAAGGTAAAAAATTTCTTAAAAATTTCTTTTAGGGAATTTTCTTTTTTTCTCTCTCAAAAATTTCATCACTCATGATGAAGTGGCAAGCTTCTCATTTAAATCTCAAATGATTTACTAACAATCAAAAATTTCATTTTAGGTCTATGACCTCTTATCAAACGATCGGAAAGCCCTTAGAGTTCGTGGTGGTGACATGGCTTATGTAGAAGGTGTAGAAAATTTAAATGTCAAAAATAGCCGTGAACTCGCACAACTTCGTCGAAGAGGCTTGGCCAGACGAGCTACAGCAGCAACCTTAGTAAATGAGTTGTCTTCAAGAAGTCATGCTATTTTTTGTTTGACGGTATAAAGTTAAAGCTTGAGTATCGAAACGAAAGCATGATTTTTAGGTACGCCAAGATCGGAAGGAAACTATAAATGAATTGGAGAAAAGTTATGTCAGTATTTCGAACTGTTATTTTGTAGATTTGGCTGGGTCGGAAAGAATTTCTTATACGAATGGGACTTGTATTAATGTAAGGGAGATCGATAATCGATCACAGATTCTTGCAAAAATTTTTGGGCACCAACAGGAATCGAGCCCTCGCTAATACCGGTGATACCTACTTTTTGGCAGCGCACCGGACCACTATATACACCAAAGTGTCTACTGAATGACCGATTGCTATTTTTATCTNCTACAATTTAAAAAAAAACCGCATAGAAATTCGTTAGAGGGGCTGCGAGAACGACTAAAAACATTGATGTTGCAGACCTAACTGAACGCTCTGTACCTACTTTTTGGCAGCGCACCGGACCACTATATACACCAAAGTGTCTACTGAATGACCGATTGCTATTTTTATCTTTGTAGTGTCAACTGACTCAAAAAATTCAAAAACACCAATCCTTGATATCAAACCCTTCTTTTATTCTTTTTTCTAGGAAACCGTCTCGATCAACATCTCCCTCCTATCCCTACAACGAGTCATAGATGCTCATGCAGAAGGCTCCAGTTATATTAACTATAGAGACTCTCTTCTAACTAGACTGCTAAAGGATTGTTTTGGTGGAAATTCTATGACGACTCTAATAGCCCTAATTTCACCCGAAACAAAATATGAAGCCGAAACAGTCAGCACTTTAAGATTTGCCTCAAAAGCTGCTCTAGTGAGTCAAAATGTGGAAAGAAATGTCGATCCATTTATTCAAGCGATTAAAGGTGGGTGACAGTTTATATATCATAAAAAAGTTATGAGGCAGTGATCTCCTCATCCCCAACTTTTTATAATATGATTCATGGAAATCTTAATTTATTTCAAGTTTAAATAACAACCCTATAACTACAAAAAACATAATAGATCTATCCTTGAGCATTTGCATTGACGCCAGCGCNTATAATATGATTCATGGAAATCTTAATTTATTTCAAGTTTAAATAACAACCCTATAACTACAAAAAACATAATAGATCTATCCTTGAGCATTTGCATTGACGCCAGCGCTAGCTTGTTGTCCAGCATTTTGACCATTTGCACCGCTCTGAGCATTGTCGGCAGCACGCGTGTTACGAGGGTTTGAGTTGGCATTAGCACTTTGGCCGGATTGTTGTCCATTTTGAGCATTGGCATTGTCAGCAGCACGGACTTGGCGATCATTACCATTTACATTAGCACAGTTAGCACCGGTACATGGTTGACCATTCGCTTGGTTTTCGGTATTCTGATTACCAGTGGCACGTCTGTTCCGGGAGTTTGAGTTGGCAGATTGACCAGCTTGTTGTTGTTGTCCATTTTGAGAAGCAGCATTGGCGTTATCAGCAGCACGAACTTGGCGATCATTGGTGTTTGCAGCAGAGCAGCCAGCACCAGTGCAGGGTTGGCCATTAGCTTGATTTTCAGCATTTTCTTGGTTACCAGCGGCACGTGTGTTCCGGGAGTTTGAGTTGGCAGATTGACCAGCTTGTTGTTGTCCTTGAGCTTGATTTCCAGCGTTCTGGTTACCAGCAGCACGTCTATTCCGGGAGTTTAAGTTGGCAGATTGGCCAGCTTGTTGTTGCTGTCCATTCTGAGAAGCAGCATTGGCGTTATCAGCAGCACGAACTTGGCGATCATTGGTGTTTGCAGCAGAGCAGCCAGCACCAGTGCAGGGTTGGCCATTAGCTTGATTTTCAGCATTTTCTTGGTTACCAGCGGCACGTGTGTTCCGGGAGTTTGAGTTGGCAGATTGACCAGCTTGTTGTTGTCCTTGAGCTTGATTTCCAGCGTTCTGGTTACCAGCAGCACGTCTATTCCGGGAGTTTGAGTTGGCAGATTGGCCAGCTTGTTGTTGCTGTCCATTCTGAGAAGCAGCATTGGCGTTATCAGCAGCACGAACTTGGCGATCATTGGTGTTTGCAGCAGAGCAGCCAGCACCAGTGCAGGGTTGGCCATTAGCTTGATTTCCAGCGTTCTGATTACCAGCAGCACGTGTGTTCCGGGAGTTTGAATTTGCAGATTGACCAGCTTGTTGTTGTCCTTGAGCTTGATTTCCAGCATTTTCTTGGTTACCAGCGGCACGTGTGTTCCGGGAATTTGAGTTGGCAGATTGACCTTGTTGTTGTCCTTGAGCTTGATTTCCAGCGTTCTGATTACCAGCAGCACGAACTTGGCGGTCATTGGTGTTTACAGCAGAGCAGCCAGCACCAGTGCAGGGTTGTCCTTGAGCTTGATTTCCAGCCTTTTCTTGGTTACCAGTGGCACGTGCGTTCCGGGAGTTTGAGTTGGCAGATTGACCAGCTTGTTGTTGTCCATTAGCTTGATTTCCAGCGTTCTGGTTACCAGTAGCACGTCTGTTCCGAGAGTTTGAGTTGGCAGATTGGCCAGCTTGTTGTTGTTGGCCATTTTGAGAAGCAGCATTGGCGTTATCAGCAGCACGAACTTGGCGATCATTACCATTTACACTAGCACAGTTAGCACCAGTACAAAGCTGTCCTTGAGCTTGATTTCTAACATTTTCTTGGTTATCTTGGTCAGCAGCACGTTTATTGCGATCATTTCCATTTGCTTGGACATCAACACATCCTTCGCCAACGCATGGAGCTTGGTTTTGATTGTTTATATTGCCAGCAGCCCGTTGAGAACGTTGGTTTGCGTTATTTTGGTTCGAATTTTGAGCACCTTGTCCTTGTTGATCTTGTTCAGCAAGAGCTGAAAGTGTCAGAACGATAAGCACAGCAGCGACAACAAACTTCATTGTCTAAAATTGAGATTTTAGAAAGAAAAATGTCAAAAATAAAAACTTTTTGATTCCTTCCATCAGCTTATAGGAAAAATCTTTTCTACCATATAAAAACCTACATACCTTGAAATGAAAAGTAATAAACTAGCAGAAGTAACCAATTTTTGACTATCATATGCATACCTCGATCCTTATATATCCAAACTTTTTTCATGCTTTTTGGACCTTTTTTGCTCATTTTCACGTGAAAACAACGAGTTTTATCTAAAAACTTAATTTTTTTGTATCAGCCTGATGAAACTTTATTTTTTATGCTTGGATATAAGGGTGTGTACATGAAGTTTTTATGTTCATCAAGGTCATTTGGTGGTAGGGAAATACCGAAAATAAACTTTTTTTGTCTGCTGTTCATGTGAAAGCTCACAAAACAAATGACCTTGGAGGGTTGGGAAAACCCCAAGGACGAATCATGGTACAAAGTATTGATGTTTATGAACAGGAATTTTACACTTTTTATATTTTGAAGATTAAAAAAAATTATCAAAAAAATTTTTAGATCTAAAAGCTGAAAATGAGCACATGCGAAACGAACTCGAACGACTACGAAAAATTGAGTTAGAAAAGAAAATTTTGGACTGGAATCGACCGGAACCACCATGTATCGTTCAACTCATGCCAGATCCATCGATGTCTTTTTGGACAAAAATTGAACCTGGTCATCCATTAAATTGGTCTATTTTGGAAAATTGTAAGCGAATCCAAAAAGTAACACAACAACTTTTTTAAAGCTCAAAATCCATCGATGACAATTTTATCAGAAGACAAGTCAATTTTCCTACAAGTTTACGAGGAACAAGAAGTGGTTTTAAACGGAAAATTCGAAACCAGTGAAAAAATTCAACTTTTTCATGTAATGTTCAAACATTCGTGTTAATACATAAAATTTTTCAAAATTGTATTTTTAGGGTGATCGTATCGTTTTGGCTGGAAAACATTTTTTGTTTGTTTATTCTGATGATATGGGACTTAACAATATTGCTAGTTATGAAAAAATTAAACTTGAATATGTTGAGGCCTCGGCAGAAGCGTAATTTTTTAATTTTTAAAAATCTGAGGGCAATTGGATGCTTCTTCATCAGCTACTGTATTAAAATCTTCCCCCTCCCCTCACCTTTTAAGATTGTTTTGTTAACAAAAATCTTGTTTTTAACAAAAATTAACCATTTTGAACTTTATTTTTTATGCTTGGATATAAGGGTGTGTACGTGAAGTTTTCATGTTCAGCAAGATCATTTGGTGATAGGGAAATACCGAGAACAAACTTTTTGTTGCTGTTCATGTGAAAGTTCACAAGACAAATGACCTTGAAGAGTTCGGAAAACCCCAAGGACGAACCATGGTACAAAGTATTTGATGTTTATGAACACAAATTTTATACTTTGGCACATCAAAATGCTTTAAAGGTGCAGGCAAGGGTCAAAATTTAAAAAAAAATTGCCAATCGACTCAGCTCGCCGAGCGCTTCAAAATATGTATCATATAATAGAGTTTTGGGAGCTTGACCCATGGCCGATTGGTTATCGTCCTCAGCCTTCACTTATAGGACGAGAGTTCGATCCCGCGTTCAAAAGTCATTTTTTATTATGTTGTAAAAAATCATGAAAATTTTTACATAATCACATTTTTATACGGGGATTATTTTTCAAAAATTTGCATGAAATTTGGAGAAAAAAGTTTTAGATTTTTCCAAAAGTTTTCATGGAAAAATAATAGCGCCATCATGTTTCACACATAAAAATATGGATATGCAAAATTTTTCATGACTTTTGGCAATAAAATAAAAAATTACTTTTGAGCGCGGGATCGAACCCACCCTATGAGTGAAGGCCGAGCATGTTAGCCAATCGGCCATGAGTCAAACCCCATGATATGGTACTCGTTTTGAAGCGCTCGTCGAGCTGAATCAACTAACGAAAGTTTTTAAATTTTGGTCCTTACCTGCATATTTTACTCTTTCGTACGTCATGTGAGGATTCACGGATTCTGTAGACCTCACTCTGTCCCCATAGCTCCATGGTGCGGGTGCGCTATTGAAAATTCATTTTCAGACAAACAACATACAAATCCAAATTTCAGACTCAAATACCAACTTTTTGAAGAGGCTAAACAAGAATTTGAAGATGATGAAAATGAGTTTGTAGCCCAATTAAAAGATGAAATTGAACAGCTCAAAGAAGAACACCAAAAACTTATCGAACGTTTAGAAATCGAAAATGTAAAAAAAGGCATAAAAATTTACAATAACGATATTTAGCGTGACAAAGAAGATTTTGCATGCCAATTTTCTGAAATTGAAACTAACTTAAAAGAGGCGGAAGAGCTCAAAAAAGCTATTGAAGAAACAGATTATGATAAAGAGTAAGTTCTTAAAGGTAGTGTGCAAGCAATTAAAATTTAAATTCCCGCCAGAGCAGGAATTTTCGTTTTAATACACAACTTTTGAGTTTCAAACTCCTTCGTTATATGCTCATCAAATTTTTTCTCCTTGATAAGTTCGACAGACAGGCTAGACAACGATGTAATTTTTTCTTCCCCTTTTAAAAGGGAAGAAAAAATTACATCGTTGTCTAGCCTGTCTGTCGAACTTATCAAGGAGAAAAAATTTGATGAGCATATAACGAAGGAGTTTGAAACTCAAAAGTTGTGTATTAAAACGAAAATTCCTGCTCTGGCGGGAATTTAAATTTTAATTGCTTGCACACTACCTTTAAGGAAGCTTTAAGGAATCAATCTGCTCGGAAAAAACGATATCATTTTTTAATGATATTCGGAAATATCATGAAAAATAGAGCATTTTTCTTTTTTACGACAACCTCTGAATCGTTGTAGTTTTCGAGATAATTGCGATTGAAATTTGAATTTATGTTTTCGTTGTAACATACAAACTTTTGAATTTTTTCTACTAAAATCATCAAATTTCAATATTTACTATTGTAAATTATTAATTATTAACAATAAAAATTTTTTTCATTTGTTGAGCAAAAAAGTCACTTTTAGTGCAAAAAATTTGAAAAACCTTTTTTATTACAACGAAAACATGAACTTTTTTAAATTTAGTGCACAAAAATTGACTTTTTTGCTTAAAAAATATTTTTTAAACGTTAACAATACATAATTTACATTAATAAAGATATTTAAATTGAAATTTGACGATTTTAGTATATAAAAATTTTAAAAAGTTTGTATATTACAACGAAAACATGAACACAAATTCAAATTTCAATCGCAATTATCTCGAAAACTACAACGATTTAGAGGTTGTCGTAAAAATAAAAAATACCCCATTTTCATGATCTTTTCGAATATCATAAAAATTTTCCGAGTGGACCGGTCCTTTAAAATAAGATTTTTTCGGGGTGACTGGAAAAAGTTGTCTATTAATTTTCAAAAAGATTTTCTCTATAACAGAAATTTTTTCACAAAAAGTGATGTTCTACAAAGTTGTTCGTCGTAATCTCATAAATAATTCTACAAATAACTTTGTAGAACATCATTTTTTGTAAAAAAAATTACTGCTATTAAGAAAATCCTTATGAAAATTAATTAATTGCAAACTTTTTTCCGACGACCCTGTAATTTATAAAATTTTCAGTTTTCTTGCCGATTTGGCGTTAAAAGATGAAGATAAAGAATTAGCTTTAAATCTTAAGGCCGAGATCATTGTGATCACGGATATACTTAAACAAGTTGGAAAGTCTAAACAAGTAAATAATTTTTATGCGTTTCTACAATTTCGGATAAAAAATTATGTGCTTTATGGACCAGCCCAATAATGAAAAACTCGGCACTATAACTTTCGCCACGTTTCATGTTCGTCACGACAACTTTCGCCACGTAACTTTCGCCACATTAACTTTCGCCACGTTAGTGTCTACATGGCGAAAGTTAGCATGATGATATTCGTGGCGAAAGTTATAGTGCCAAAAGACATTTTTTGAAATTCTGAAAATTCATGAAAAACGGATCATTTTTTGTGTTTACAATAAATTCTGAATCGTTACCGTTGTCGAGAAAATTACGAATGAAGTTGTGTTTGTGTATTACAACGAAAACATGCACATCATTAGCATTTCCCTCATTCAATAAAAAGTTAATTATTGAAACGATTGATCAAGCATTACAAAATTCAAACTTTTATGCTTATAATCGATTTTGAGGAAAAGATATTGCTTTTTTAATTGTTACCGTTTCCGGAAATATGTCCGTTAGGGTGCACGCTAGCAGTTCAGAAATTGCATTTCCGGACACTAGCCGTTCGGAAATGCTCTAGAGTCTGAAATAGTGCATTTTCAAGATTTCCGGACGGCTCGCGACTGCTAGCGCGCACCCTTACTGTTTTCGTTTCCGAAAATGTGTGCAACCCTGTGTATTAGCCTATTTTCGCTTCAATACACACATTTCTTCCCAGAATCAGGGACATTGAAGCGTTATCAAGGACTGCCAATGCGCACAATCGATTTCTCGCATAGAAAGCCCTATAGGGTTATTTTGGTGAAAATTCAAAAACTTGAACATTTTCAAAAAAATCATAAAAGTGCCATTTTTGGGATACCCTGTAAAAACAAAAAGTGCTCCATTTTCATGAATTTTCATAAAATAAACAAAAATGGCAACTTTTTACGCGTGGACTGATCTTTTAACATCTTTCTTTTATAATTTGTAATTTTTAGTATGAGTTAAAATTAATACTTTCTGGCAAAATCAATGATAAATCTTGTTTAATTCGATTGACGGATAATAAAGGGAGTAAGTCGTTTTATAACTCTAACCAAGAAAGAATAAAATGATTGTTTTTTAAAGAACTTTTTGCCGAACTCAATGTGGCCGAATTTGATAGTTTAAGAGAGAAAATTTGCATATTGTATACTGAAATGATTGGCGATCCAAAAAATTTAAAAAATAAAATTGATCTTATTATAAGGAAGGAGAATTTGGAATGGAAATCTTTGGAAGTTGGAAGGAGATCTTCAATCGTGAATAGGAGATTGTAAGTTTTATCCTATGGTGGCCCTTGCCCAGTGGCGTAGCCAACTCCCAACTATGTGGAGGGATACTTTTAGGTACAGAGGAAGGGGCAATTTTTTGATGAAATTTTTATGTGCATTGTTTGGGGCAAAAATAGCTATTTTTTACATAAAAATTACTTATCTCCACTACCCCATGGGCCGCTTCTTTTTTTATATTTCACCGTCTTTGAATATACTGAACACAACTACAAAGATCCGGAAAAAACCCCAGAGTGGCACTTCCCTTCGTTTCCTTATAAGGGTGCCTTTAAATTGTTTTCTTCATAAAAACATATTATTTATAATTTTTTATAGGACAGAAGCATTAAATGAAAGCTCATTTCGCCGTAGCAGCAATATATTTGAAAAAACAGTACATTTTAAAGATCGGCCTAGTATTATTGACGGAGTATTATCTAAGCCATCAGAAGCTTCAAAGCTTAGTATAGATTTAGAAACTTTGGTTCATTTTGCTCAGGGTTTACTAACAGAGCCTATAGGTAAGATATAGAATATTTTTACACAAAAATCTCGGAAATTGACATAGACTAAGAGACAGACTCTTACAGCAATGAGGTAAATTTTTTTCTTTTTCAGGAACAAAGATGGCTGGCTCCCTTCCTCCCCCTTAAGTAGAATAGGGAAAAGGGTCAACTAGTAGAGGGCACCACCCAATAGTCATAAGGAGGACCGTTATGTATTCTTGTCCGATCTTCAACCGGCCAAAACATACGAGTATCCTTATCGTTTTTTCGGGACTTCGTTCATCTAGGGAGTACATACACGGAGTACCCCTTGCCTACGCTACTGCCTACCACCCCGACTCCTGGCTACGTCACTGGGGGGGGGGGAGGGGTCATGTAAAATAATTTTGACCCTGGCGGGAATCAAACCCTCGGCCATTTGAGTGTAAAATGAGGCTCTAAACAATGCGCCATGTTTTATTATTTTGGCGGAAAATTACTAATAATACCAATTTTTCAGTAGAATATCGCCATTTTCTTGAATCATTAGCATTTCAAGTCATCGAAATTGAAGAAAATTTATCAAATCTAATATCCATAAAAAATATGGGAGAGTCAATAACTGAAGAAAATACTCAAATAGCATTTTCAATAATTACCGTGTCAACTTTAGCCTCAAACTTGCAGAGATTTTTATTACAAATAAAGACATTAATAGACGAGACAAATTCTATAAATGAATTTTTGCCAGAGGTTAGTCGTTTTTATAGGCGATTTTTATGAAGAAAATTTTTTGTAATGTTGCATCATCGTAAAATTCGTTCCTGCTCATGCAACAATAATGTCAATTTAAAAATGCAAAATCGAGAAAAAATACAGAGAACAAAATTTTAAAAGAATGTAAAAGTGCATCTTCTTATAGTCAGTAAGAAGATGCACTTTTTTGCACTTACGAAATTTTTGATAGCCTATAGCGCATTGAAGAAGCCTGTCCGAACTGGTTAAAGTGTAGAGTTGGGATTGCCCTAGGAATTACCGTATGTGCTGTGAGCCTTAATTGTGAGAGAGAATTGACTAATAAGCTATTTATTGTACGCACATACTAAAAGACTAACCATTGCATAAAGAGGCTCTCTCCGAGAACCTAGCGGCAGTTTAAACAGATAACGCAGACATGAGTACAACGACACTCGCCGGATGCTACAAAAGGATCAATCCGAGCGAAAAAAAATTGCCTCTTTTGTTGATATTCGGAAATTTCATGAAAAATGGAACATTTTTTGTTTACATAGCATATCCTGAATCACTAACAGTTTCGAGATAGTCGCATGTGAAGTTGGCGATTTTTGAAATTTGTTTATTACAACGAAAACATGTACGCATGTTTCTACTATAGATTTTAACTTTTATCAATTAAAAGTTGTTTATTGAAGTGTTAATCTGATAATTTTGAATAATTGCTTCAATAAACAACCGCTAATTGATGAAGCAAGTTAAAATTTTCTGTAGAAACATGCACGTACATGTTTTCGTTGTAATACACAGATTTCAAACTTTGCTAACTTTGCACGCGATTATCTCGAAACCGTTGGCGATTCAAGACATGAAAAAAACAACAAATGTTCCATTTTTCATAAACTTTCCGAATATCAACAAAAAGTGCAACTTTTTTCCGCTCGGGCTGGCGCTTTAAGTAACGCTGAGACTGCCAGGTTCGACCTCGTTAGTGTTAAACTTTTTTCTGAGCGCTCCTCGTTTTTTCTTCGTTATATATTTTACCCTGGAATAAAATTTCGCTTTTTACCAAATTTTACTTCCGTTAAAATAAAATTGGGCAAAAACTCAAAAATTTTTGATCCTCCTATTTTGATGATTTTGGTGTCAATCGTCTTCTCTCATCATCCCCTCAACTTTTATATTAGTGTCGACGGTTTAAATCAAGCGTTCCCGAGATCACCCGACAAACAGACACATATTACACGTTTAACGTAGTAGGATACGGAAGACTGGCTACTTCACGTTTCCTAACAACAATTTTAGATGATCGATTTGGTGGGCTCAATTAGAAAATCTCTAGATTCTTATCTCAGTTTATTACAATCGGTAATATTTTTTTCATTAGCCCACTAAAAAATTTATAAAATTTTTAGAATGATACAATTGCGGAGATCTATAAAGAAAATTTTTCCCGCTTTATCCAACGTTTATATATTCTCATTGGTCAGTGTTCAATTACTAATAATTTTTCTCTTTCTTATGAATCGAGATTTGAACAGGTAGGGGTTTAATTATTGATGGAAAATGCAAATAAAATTCTTTTAGATCAAACCATTCTTCCAACAAGGTGTACTGGAAACTGTATATGAATCTTACAACGAGGCAAGTAATCTTCTTTCAAGATATCAGCTTTGGCAGAATCCTCGTGCCTGTGTCGTGGCTTCCATACTCAAATCTATCATGGAAATTTGTAACCACATAAAATATAACTATGATAAACAACTCATTTATGGTATTCTTCGCAAGCTACTGAATTTAAAAGACTTTTTGATGCGTAAGTTTTAACCATACAATACATACAGTAGCGGGCAAAAGTATAAGGGTTTATAATATATTTTGATCGGCTGAAGATGGGCACAAATTTTCATTCATTTGGGGTGGTGCCTTCCCCTTCTCCTTATCCCACTGGGTGAACCCCTCCCCCAAAATTGAAAAAAATAAAATCGTTTTCTGAGACATTTTAAAATAAAAACGGAAATTTTCAAAAAAAATCGAAGAGCTAGAGGGTATTACTTGAAACGAGCACTACAAAATAAATTTTTAGTATCAAAAAATCCAGATTATGCTCTCGAAGCAAAGCATCAGACTAATGAAATTTTAAGAAAAATTGAAGATCTCGAAGAAAATGTGGCCGTTATGAAAATTGTCAACTATTTAGAAGAAGCTAAAGAACTTTTTAAAAATCAAGACGCATTTTGATCAAGTGCAATAGATAATGTATGACCTCATGTGTGATCTCTTTTTCTTGGTAATAATTTCACGCAGCCCCCGGGCTACGTACCGTTTGATTTTTATACCACTATTGTATCATACCCTCCAGCCACTACGATTTTTGGAGGGATTTTGAAATTTTAAAAATGAGTAATGCCATTTGACTCAGCTCAACNTATTGTATCATACCCTCCAGCCACTACGATTTTTGGAGGGATTTTGAAATTTTAAAAATGAGTAATGCCATTTGACTCAGCTCAACAACACAATTAAAACTAATACTAATTGTACACAGATTTGTTTTAGCAGATAAAATTTTTATTTTTTCAAATTTATGTTATTAGGTATTAGAGAAAACGTTTTTTACAAAAATTTCACTTGTCTCCATTTTTTTCTCATTTTGGTGCGCCGTGTACTGAAGAAAGTTCTTATATATGTGTGTCAAATCTCTTCAAAACAATTTTTGTTACACAAAGTCCTCTTCGGGAAACACGTCGTAAGATTCACTAAATGAAGTTCATATCATTTTCCAGTAATTATTCACAGCTGTCCATGACAGATTCGGAAAAACAATGAAACAGTATAAGTTGACTCTGATGATTCCTTAAATTTGATCGAGAATAGAAGAGATCTGGAAGTATGGATGGTCTTTGATAGCTTTACAAAAATACTCGTTTTATAATGGGATGATGTATAACCTTTTTTGTTTTTCACATTTTTGAAAATTTTCTATATGATTGAGTATATTTTTAAGACAACTATTTGCCCAACAGGATAATGATCTACGACCAAAAATAGGCATATGCACAAATTTTCATGAAAACTTTAATTTCGGTTCGGGATTCGAACCTTCGGCCTATAAGTGAAATCCTGTCACACTAACCACTCGGCCATGAGATTATGATCGTCTGTGTACAATATCGTATTAATTTTATTCGTCTCTTTGAGCCGAATGGCATTACTCGTTTTTAAAATTTCGAAATCCCTCCAATTTTTGCTAAAAAACGCCGTGCCCTTAAAATGAAACCTTCATGGAAAAATTTTGCCTAATATTATTGTTCGATTATGACCTATCTGGGAGACTATACTATCGAGAATCTCTTGGGGATAGATCGTCTGTGTAAGTCCTACATAGGAGAAAATTTAAAATAACGAACGGCAAAATTTTTCATAAAATTTTAAGGGAGTTGTTTTTACAACATTTTTGATTAGGAACAATAAATTTCCGATCAGGGGTCAAGAACCTTTTTTATCTTTGGAGGGAATGCCCTACTGTATATATACTGTGATATTTTATATTTATTACGTGCAAATAAATTGTAAATATAAGGATGTCAGAATTAAAAGTTTTTTGGACCCCCACTCAAAAATGAGGTCCAGAAGCGTGTTGTCCATTTCTTCTTTCTTTGTCCATTTCAGAATCGATTTTTGAAAAAAATTGCAATTTTTTTTTGAAATTCGACTCTGCAGAACGGTCAGTCGACTGACCTTTTTTCAAAACTCGATTCTTCAGAATGTCAGTCGACTCGACTGGCCAGTCGACTAAAATTGCCTGAAAAGGCTCAAAATTCATGTTTTTCAAAAATTTTAGCCGACTGGCCAGTCAAGTCAAGTCGACTGGCATTCCGTTGAATCGATTGTTGAAAAAATGGCATTGTTTGCACCTTAGTGCATAAAAAATTTCGTTTTTGGGGCATTTTGAGGGGGTCCCAAAAACTTTTAATTCTGACGCCTTTATATTGGGAAGCTCGACATACATTTAACGGAAATAAACATGACACACCAAAGAGGATAAAGATGGAAGCAAGGGTCAAAAATTTTTAAAATGTCATCAATCAACTCGGGATTTTGATTGTACACCGTATAACCCTATTGAAGGGATATAAATACCTAGGGGCCAAATATGCGAATTTCAAAATTGGCACCAAATCGACTACTTTTTGTTCTCAGAGTCAAAGGTACCTTTTGCAATGTAATCGTCTGTAACATCGACGTCTGTAATGTAGGTATCTTTAACATCGATGTCTGTGACGCCAGTGTCTGTAACGACATTTACGACGTTGACATCAGTAACATCGGCGTAATATTGGTGCGCGAAGCGTGCGTCAGGAATATAAGTATTTTCATTTTTAGTTTATCAACCACTTTTCATCTTTCAAAAACTTGAAGGCAAGTAAGGAAACATAACAGTTCATCAAATTGATTGATCATTCTACTTAGATTTGTCATTGTTTAGCGAGCAAAAAATTAACAAAAGTCGTTTATTTTACTTCCAATAAAATTGTGATATAATATCACATCATAAAAATTATTATTTTGGATATTTTATTTTTAAAGTTAGAATGGATTCAACAAATGAAATTGATGAGTTCAAAAGAATTCTTAAATCTAGATTTTCTGAAGCTGAGTATGAATATTTACTATCGCTATTTTATTCAGACAAGAAAAATAAGGAAGAAATGGATAATGGTTATTTTTTAATATTAACGAAAAATTTTTGTCAGTTTATTTTGTGCTTGATATTTGATATGGCAAATGAATAGCTAAAATGAATTATTATATTCATCATATGATCAAAAATAAGAATAGTCTCATTTTTACCATTCAAAGAACCAGCACACTCGAGAAAAAGTTGCCATAATTTGCATATATTCGGAAAGTTCATAAAATTTGGAGAATTTTTTGTTTTTACAGCATGTTCTGAATCGCTAACGGCTTTGAGAGAATCGCGTGTAAATTTTTGTTTGTGTATTACAACGAAAGCATGAACGCAATGGTCAAATCCCTGAATCAAGAAAAATCTGTATATGCTGTAAAAACAAAAAATGCTTCAAATTTCATGAACTTTCCAAATATATGTATACAAATTATGGCAATTTTTTCCGAGTGAAGTGGTCCTTTAAAAAATTTTTTGAAATACTTCTTTAGCTATCACATTCCTGAGTCATTTTAGAAGAGAAGTTTAAAATGCTTCAAGTGGATAGCTTCAATTTCTCAACCTTACCTGATATAGCTGATCTAATACACGAACATAACCTTTTTAGTTTGTGGATAGGCATTGCTTTTCAGGTAATTTTTTACGGCAAAACAACATCTCGGTGAACAGCAACTCGGCATCAGTCAGCTCAGCAAAGGAGTTGCTGTGACTCGTTAGCTTGCATGAGCTTAGGCTTTGCCTCACAGGGGAAGTAAAGGAAGTGTTACAAATTTTTTGTTGAATTTTTAAGAAAATAGCACTGACGCACGCTTGGAGCTCCATATAAAGTCGGCATTGTATATATCGGAGTCAGGGACGTAGCTAAGTTGTGATTTGGGGGAAGGTCCACTCTGAAAAATTTTCAAAAATTTACCTTGGTCCCTCTTATGTTTTTTTCGAAAATTTTTCAAAATTTAGGGCAAAATCAGGGAGATCCCCTAAGGGCCGGCCTAAGGTTTACGAGCGGCTGGCTATCGGGTTAGGGCCATGACCCGGCCCCAGATTTGAAGCCATTTTTGAAATTTGCATATTTTTCAATTTTCACGGGTAACCCCCTAATTTTTTAGGGAGTACCTCAAATTTTTTTGTTTCTGCACACCTACCCCCTACCTACTAACTTTAAAAAAGACCGCATTTTAATCCGATTGATCGTTTCCGAGATCTCGTGCGGACGGACGGACACAGAAATCGGTTTTTTATATTTATGATTTTAATAACAAAAAATTTATAGGTTGCATACAAATTAACTTATAATGAACCCGTATTACCAATAGTTTCGAATAAATATAAAGGATATGATAAGACGGATTTGTTTGCGTCAGAAGAAATAAATAATTTATCATCGTTTATTATAAAAACTATAAATGAACCTTATGATAACAACCATTTCTTAAAGGGATACAACCTGGCACGAAAAGCTCTGGAAAATCTAAACGATCCCACCATAAAGTCCACAAACGAATGCTTAAAGCTGATAAACAATCTTACAAGTGCAAGCCCCGAAGAGAATATTGCCCAAAACCAAGTTGGAAAGCTACGGTGTCTTCAAATTTATATACAAAACGAAGGAAACTCAAGTCACGGCGTACCAAAATTTCGAAAAGGTGTAGGCAAGGGTCAAAATTTAAAAATGTCGCTAATCGACTCAGCTCGCCGAGTGCTTCAAAACGACTACCATATCATGGGGATTTGTGGGTTTTACCCATGGCCGAGTGGCTAAAGCGCTCGGAATTAACTCTTAGAGCGCGAGTTCGATCCCACGCCAAAAAATCGTTTTTTTTTATTTTGTTATCAAAAGTTATAAAAAAATTTTGATATCCACATTTTTATGTGGGGAACACCATAGGTGCACAAGGGGGGGGGAACTGTCACCCCTATGTCGTCGTATTGGGGGCAAAAATGCGAAAAACATGTCGTATTTTGGCCCGAGGCGACATGTTTTTTTACCAAAAATACGAAATTTTTACGTTTGTCGACCAAAAAAATTCAAAAACTTGTCGAGGGTAATTGCCCCCCCCCCTACTTGTGCACCTATGGGGAACACTATGGCTCTATTATTTTCATAAAAAATTTGGGAAAATTTTTTTTAGGTTTTTTGAGATTTTACGACTTTTCCAATTTTTCTAAAAATTTTAGTGGAAAAATAATAGGATCATCGTGTTCCCCGCATAAAAATAAGGATGTGCAAAAATTTTCACGAATTTTGACAACAAAATAAAAGATGATTTTTGGGCGCGGGATCGAACCCGCAACCTATAAGTTAATGCCAAGTGCTTTAGTCACTCGGCCATGGGTAAAACCCACAAAACCAATCATATATGATACTCGTTTTGAAGCGCTCGGTGAGCTGATTGGCGACGTTTTTTTAATTTTGACCCTTGCCTACACCTTTTCGAAATTTTGGTACGCTGTGAAGTATTAATAACAAGTTGGAAAATCAAATTTTTGTCAATATGACTCCTGATAAAGAAGCTGTTCATATAAAAATGTATCTTTCAGACGAACTTCTCATTAAAATAGATGAATTTAAGGTATTGTTTATTTTATTTATGCTAAATAAGCATAATTTTCAGACAAATTTACAAAAATCATTTAATGCCAGTCTTTTTCATGTACAACATATTGGATTGGTCGAACAAATGTCTGCCAAACACGCCATGGAAAATCTTCTTAATGGTTCAGAGTTAAAGGATAGACTTGGTAATATATCGCTAGTAATTCATGGTGGAGCTGGAAGTATTGTCGCTATTCCACCTCAACTTTGGCAAACTGTAAAATTTGCTTTATTTACTGCTGCGGCTACAGGAGTAGACAGTTTAAGCAGCCATGGAAATGCTACACAGGTTGTGATTATGGATTATCCTCACGGAGTGGCAAAAAGTCGAAAAGGTGCATGCAAGGGTCAAAATTTTAAAAAAATCGCCAATCGACTCAAATCGCCGAATGCTTCAAAACGAGTATCATGGGGTTTTGGGGGTTTGACTCATGGTCGAGTGGCTAAAGTGACAGATTTGTGTTTATAGGCTCAGGTTCGAATCCCGCTTATAATTTAAAGTAGTCCAAATTCCATGAAAACCCCCATGATTTTTTCGACCATGAGTCAAATCCCCAAAACTCAGGGGTTTTGGGTGTTTGACTCATGGTCGAATGGCTAACATGCTCGGCCCTCACTCATAGGGCGTAGGTTCGATCCCACAGCCAAAAGTCATTTTTTATTTTTTGTCAAAAACATGAAAATTTGAGTGGTACCACCCAAACAACCCATCACCTTTTCGCCGCCCCCTGCTCAGCCCCAAGGGGCTGATAGAAATTGATCAAATTCAAATTTAGGCAGCTGAAAGAGCAGTCCAAGCATTAGAAGATTGTTTTTTATTTAATGCTGGGAAAGGTTCAGTGTATGATACAGAAGGGACCCATGAATTGGAAGCCTCTATAATGGATGGATCTTCAGGAAAAGCTGGTGCTATAGCTGGTACAACAAAGATCAAGAACCCAATTTCAGCCGCAAAGAAAAGTCTTTTTGTACATTCATCAGAAGTTTATCCCTTTAATTTTTATAGTTATGAATCTATGCAAACATGTCTTCTTACACGGACAAAGTGCTGAGAATTTTTGCTCCGATTTGCCAATGGTAGAAAACAAATATTTTGATACAAATATCAGATGGAAACAATTGCAGGCCGTAACAAATTTNTTCTTACACGGACAAAGTGCTGAGAATTTTTGCTCCGATTTGCCAATGGTAGAAAACAAATATTTTGATACAAATATCAGATGGAAACAATTGCAGGCCGTAACAAATTTGATTTCGAAAACAATGGGAGTTATTGATTTCTAGATCAAAGAAGCACTGGAAAAGGAAGCCCAACATCCACAAACGGTTGGTGCGGTTGTTATCGATCAAGAAGGTAGACTAGCTGCCGCTACATCGACTGGTGGAACAGCCAACAAAATGAAAGGACGTATAGGGGATACTTCTGTTATTGGTGCAGGAACGTTTGCTGATAAAAATGTTGCAGTTTCTTGCACAGGTATCTAACTAGTCAAATTCTTTTTTTAAGAAGAAAAATGCTACCAAAACGCTAGAAGGTAGAGTAGGATCCGGTCGGTTAAGGTGTCTATCATGCTCAGTGTCAAAAGTTGAAAACGCCATAACTTTTTTTCTGAAGGAATTTTCTTTGCAGCCCCCTAAACCATACCCGATTTAGGGGGTCTGCAAAGAAAAGTTTTCGACATTCCTTCTTCAGGAAAAAAGTTATGGCGTTTTCAACTTTTGGCGCTGAGCATGATTCAGAAAATGAAAAATTTTGGTGAAAAAATAGTGTGATTTTAAACACCTTAAAAATTGGTTTAGGCCATGGCGAGTCATTCCTGAGAAAAGCAGTTGCCTCAAGGATAGCCATAAGCTATGGACTTCAAAACAAACCTATCGACACTTTATGCAAAGACATTATCGATAACGACCTCCAAGGTATAAATGCCGGCATAATTGCTGTAGACCATAAGGGTGAAATTGCGGTGGAAGCAAATTCAAAAATGTTTTATGGGACTTTTAAAAATGGTATATTGACTGGAGATATCACTTCATTGGACGATAATCCCTTTTTGATTAAATTGTTTTAAAAATGTATACCTATCAGCCGGTGCAGTTGACTTGAAGTTAGGGAGAAACTATACAGTAGGAGGGCTACCCACGTGAAAAAATTTTCAAAATTTTTTTTCTGGAAATGAACCCTCTAGGAGTAAAAACATGCGGGGAATCCGAATTTGATATTTTTGAAGCGAAAAAACGCTTCCCTGATTCAGAGAAGGCCTGTGTAAATTGTATTTTTGCGACTTTTCGCTTAAATACACAGGCATTCCCTGGATCAGGGATGCGTTTTTTCGCTTTGAAAATGTCAAATTCGTATTCCCTGTATATTTTTATCCATAGAGGAGTCATTTTCAAAAAAAATTTTTGGAAATTTTTTGACGTGGGTGACCCCTTCCCCTATTGTGTAGTAGCTCCGAAGTTAGACTTTGAGTAAAGTTGAGATTAAGTAAAGTTGAGTTAGAGGAAAGTTGACTGAATCGTGCGTCGCATGGTGCAACAAAGAGGAAAAAGATGGGAGCAAGGGTAAACAATAAAAAATAATATCGCCAATTGACACAACTCGCCGAGCGCTTCAAAACGAGTACTATTTCATGAGTTTTTTAGGTTTGACAGCAAAATAAAAAATGACTTTAGGGCGCGGATTTGAACCCGCGCCTTATGAGTTAATGCCGTTTGCGTTAGCCACTAAACTATGGGGAAAACCTCAAAAAACCCATGATATGGTACTCGTTTTGAAACACTCGGCGAGCTGAGCCGATCGGCGACATTCTTTTTTGTTTTTTACCCTTGCTCCCACCTTTTTCCCTCTTTTTCTCTTTGGTGCGCCCTGGAGAGAGAGTTTCAAAAACAGTTAATAGTGAATCTTTACTTTATTCAAAAACTAATAAATCCTTCATAATAATATAAAGAGTCGAAATAAACAAATATAACAATAAATTCATAGCAAATTTGGGAGCTACTATACAATAGGGGGGAGGGGCATCCACGTGAAAAATTTTCAAAAATTTTCTGGAATTTTTTAGAAATGACACCTCTAGGGGTAAACAATGCGAAGGATTCGAATTTGACAATTTCGAAGCTAAAAAATGCTTCCCTGATTCAGGGAAGACTTATATATTGAAGCTAAAAGTCGGAACAATCTTATTTTTACGACTTTTCGCTTCAATACATAGGTCTTCTCTGAATCAGGGAAGCATTTTCGCTTCGAAATTGTCAAATTCGAATTTCTCGCATTTTTTTTATCCTTAGAGGTGTCATTTCTAGAAAAATTTAGAAAAAAAATTTTGAACAATTTTTCGCGTGGGTGGCCTACCCTCTATTGTGTAATAGCTCCCAAATTTGAACTAATCGTCTCATAAAACATAAATTTTACCATTTTTTAATAACTTCATCTTTTGTTTCTGTTATTTCTGGTGCAACCTTGTCATTATTTTGTTTCGGTAACCTAGCCCAAGATTGGACTTCAGCTGAAAAAATCGTTTATCTATAAAGATATCGTTGGTAAAACTATACCTGAACCAAAAATTAAAAAGAAAATACCAGCCATAATATTTAATACTGATGCCATATAGAAAATTAATGCCCATTCGTTTCGAGTACCCTGTAAATTTTGAAAATTTTTTATGGATGAGTGATAGGAGGATGATCAGGTCGGCAAGGTGGGGGAGGGGACCCCCGATGAGGTGGTCCCCCCTCAATTTGGAGTCTATGAGTGAGTGGTTCAGGGGGATCCTCCCCTTGCCGACCTATGTTAAAAATTTTTTATCTGAAAATTTATTTAGCTTGAGGTAGTCTTCTGACATCCAATGTTTATGGACCACTTCATATGTTCGGCGGGATCCATGAGGTGGTTCCCCCTCAATTTCGGGTCCATGAGTGAGTGCGTCAGGGGGAGACTCTCCTTTGCCGACCTATGATGATCATCCTCATACAAGTATAATCTTTATAGTACCGCCAACCACAACAGATGAGATAAAACAAAAAAATTTTACCGTCAAATTTACAAAGCCAATAATTGTAGGCGTCAAAATTTTTGCCGAAACAGTAGCAGAGCTACCTATAGAAGCAATAGTTCCAGTAAAAGCAGGTGCGAGACTTAACATAGCAGTAAAAGCACCAGGCATGCATCCAGCGAAAAATATTCCATATAGGATCAATATAATCAATGCCAATCCTGGTTTCGTACAATCCAAAAATAATGCCATACAAACTAGCACTATTGACGTTCCAAAGGCAGCTATATATTTTACTCTCGTTTATAAGGATATAACAATTTTAGCTTACCAAAAGATTGCCAAATTTTACAAGAAGTGGTCATGCTCATAACACCAGCTTGTTTTAGCTTATCCGAAACTATAGCAATAATGTTTTTGGCTATAAACAAAGAGGCAAACGGTATAGCGGCATAAAGGCCGTTCTAAAAATTGTTTAAATTAACAGCAAGTTTAAAGTCCCTTGACCATGCCCACCTCCCAAGTTAACGAAGTACCAACTAAACTCCATTGTCAATTCAAAGCATCAATGGAGTTCTGGGCCTAGGTGTTTTACGGTAGTCTTTTTTGGCGAAAATTTGAGGAAGCTCAAAATCTTAAATACGATTAATGTCATTAGACTTATCTCAGTGATACGAGTAAAACGAGTACCATGTTTGTAGACGCTACAGAAAGTCATGGCCGAGTGGTTAATATGACAGAATTTAACTTATAGGACGAGGGTTCGATCCCGGTCCGAATTAAAAGTTTTCTGATTTTCAAGATTTTTTCATATGCCTATTTTTGGTCGTAGATCATTATCCTGTTATTAGTTTTTCATATATAGTTGTTTTGATATGTATGGCACTGGTTTAATCCCCGCCGGCGATATAAGTTTTTGCCTCTTCTTAAACGCTCTCCAAAGCAGCCAATTTTTTTACTAGGGAGGGGTTTCGACATACCGTTTCAATATCGAGATTCAAAACATCTCTGAAATAACTAGGTAAAAACGATTGCATTATAACCATTTGGCATTCATATGAAAACCTTGCTACAACGATTGCCATCAAAGCCGGTGAAGTAAACATTTGCACCCAAGGTATATTAAGTTTTATCTTGAAAAATTTTTTTTAATTTTCACTTTTTCTAGCATACCTTGTTAGCCCTACTATTGCTCGGAACATCTTTTAATTCGCTTTCCAAAAACCTCTTTTCTTTGTTTGAAACTAGTTTTGATTCGCTAGGAGTATTTGTAGCCATAAAATACCAGAGAATTAAACAAGTTATACTTATAATTCCTAAATTATACTTATAAGGCAAAATTTTCCCTTGGGGGACCAAGGGGTAAAAAATTAAATTTTCAAAAAGATTTTCCAAATCACATGAATTTTTGTATTTAGGGGTTTTTCGCCATGGGGAACTCGAATCTGAAGGAATTTTTTGATTTTGATTACTGGAAGTTACGAAAGGTATAATTCATAAAAAAGCGTCATAACTAAAATCGCTTAAATCAGTATTTTTCATGCCTCAAAAATGTATGCAATCGATTCTTCGCCTAGAAAAACCCTAAACAACCGTTTTTCTGACGAAATTTGGAATTTTTGTTCATTTTCACTTCAATACACCCACCACTTTCCCTGAATCAGGGTCAGGGAAGCATTTTCACGGTTCGGCAATGCGAGCAATCGATTCCCCGCATGGAAAACCCTCAGATGAGTCTTTTTTTTATAAAGCTTAAATGGAATCTGCAAAAGCCTGTTACTTTCCGAACGACCCAATACTATCGTAAATCCTTACCTGAGAAATAAAAAATCAATGGCCATCCTCCTAGAAACCGTATAGAACATAGTCTTGCTCCAATTAGTACGCCTAGTCCATTTCCTAGTTGATAACCAGATGTATAGATAGCAGCAACAGTACTTCTTTCCATGGCTGGAATCCATCTAGATGATAAGGCGGCAACCGAAGGAAATATGCAACCCTATATTTTTCTTTGTTAGTAAATTAGGGTTTTAAATTGCTTCTTAAAGGAAATGCATTTTGCGACCATTTGGGAGAAAAAACTTTTCGTAAAAATGACCCTATTGGGGGTAATTTGATGCGAGAAATCGATTGCATGCACACCCGAAGCGTAAAAATGCAATATTGACCAAGTTTTTGTGAAAAATTGCCTATTTTTTCGCTTTTTTTCACCTTTTGTCTAGAGACCGCTATATTTTAAAAAAAGACCCCAAAAAATGGGGTACAGGTGACCCTCTTAAATTGTCGAGTTTTTTTGCTAAAATAGTATTTTTAGTGTTGCTCTACAAGACTGCATCAAAATTTTTTTAAAAATCGACAAATTTTGGGTACTTTTGAACCTCTCAAAAATGTCACTTATCTACTAAAACATCAAAAATTAGCAGAAAAATTGAGCTAACTCCAAAACTATGAGGCGAACATTTAGGAACACTTGTACATTAATTCTACTTGGTATTTTAGACATTTTTGTCAAAAAATTTCGAAAAAAGAACCCCGCTAAGCCCTGTGAAAAATGCAAAATTGTGATTTTTATCATGTTTGATAAGTTCGACAGACAGGCTAAACAACGATATAATTGTTTGCAGCAGAAGCGATGAGGAAGAAAAATTACATCGTTGTCTAGCCTGGCTGTCGAACTTATCAAGGGGAATAAATTTCATGAGCATATAATGAGGGGCAAAAGGTCTCCTTGATAAGTTCGACAGCTATGCTAGACAACGATGTAATTTTTCCTTTTCCAATCTTGCGTTTCCAGTTTTGCGTAAATTGCTGTTGTGACATCGAAAAATCAAAAAATTTTCTTTTTCCGCCCGTACACTAACTCCATTCTCTGAATCATGGTCAAGGTAATTTTTTCATGCTTAGAAAATATGCGCAATTGATTCCCCGCATAACATTATCCCCAGATAGATACTTTTAGAGCGAAAATAGAAATTTGTTTGATTTTCGTGTACACTAACTTCATTCCCTGAATCAGAGTAAAGGAAGCGTTTTCATGCTTCAGGAATGCGCGCAATCGATTTCCCGCATAAAATTATCCCTATATGGGTCATTTTTAGTAAAAAATTTTCCGGTCCCAACAATTTTTTTCGGGCCCCAAAAATCACAAAAAATGCTTTTTTTACTCACCCTCAAAATACCCTGTATATGGGAAAAAAGTTTTCTAGGCACTTTTGTCCTTACTCTTTTTTTAGTGGGGGAATAGTAGGTATTGGGCCTCTCTATACTTCAAGTCGCGAGCGCGGCGATTGACCCCTTATCGGAGTCAAAAGTTGTCGCAAGCCAATTTTTTGGAGGTTTCTAGGTGGATTCTACTAATTTTTCTAGTTTGCGACAACTTTCTTATTCCGGAAGGGGTCAGTCGCAGAGCTCGCGACTGAAGAATAGATAGCCCCATTGGTTTCAGGTAGGCACATGAGTGGCTCTGCTGTAAAATATCACTTACTTCAGCTAAACCCATAACTCCTCTTGATATTAAAAACGCATAGAAATCAACTTCTGCTAACAATGGTGACAATAACGTTAAACTAAAATAAACAGTCAAAGCCAACATGGCTACTCGTCTTGGTCCATAGAGATCCGCTAAATAACCCGAAAACAAAATTGTAAATGAACTGCCATAAGAAAGTGCAGAAAATAGGAAGCCTTGCATTGTAGGTGTCCAGAGAAATGTGCCCTAAACTTTTCTTGTGAAACTCTTTTTTCAATATTACCGCATAATTTGATGATGAAACATTCAAATTTATGGATTTTTCTAAATTTTTACATTGTCGATTTTCACGTTGACTTGGTATATGAGAGGAATTGTTGCCAAAAATTTCATCGCTTTTAGCATAAGCTGTCGAGTTTACCATACAAACCATGGCTATACCCAAGTTATCTCTCATAATAACCGAACAAAATATTACAAACATCAAAAGAAAGGCTAAAATAGCCAAAATTTTATGTGCACATATAAAAAATCTTATACCTATATAAAATCTCATAGATTTAAGTGACCAAAACGGTGCATCTCTTCTTTCAAATTTTTTATAGTCCATTCTAAAATGTTCGTTTGCAACGTAATCGTCTGTAACATAGACACATGATCTGTATAGTCCGTTTCCGCTCATAATGGTAAAAAAGTCCGGGCGCGATAGCCAAGTGGTCCAAGGCACTGTCCGTCCGATTTGACAAGCTAAGCAACGTCGGGCTCGCAGGTTCGATCCACGAGGGCAAAAATGTTGATTTTCAAAAAAAATTTTTATAAAAAGCGGTGCAAAAACTTTTTGCTACATTTTTTGTAATAAAAGTTTTTTGAAAATCAAAATTTTTGCCCTAGTGAGATCGAACCTGAGGGCCCGACGTTGCTTAACTTGCAAGATCGAACGGACAGCGCCTTGCACCACTTGGCCATCGCGTCCGGACTTTTTTACCAACTGGAACGGACTTTAATATCAGCGTCTTATAACATCGATTTCTGTGACGTCGACCTATAGTATCGGTGTAATCAGCATTGTCATCCAAGTGAAGTTTTTGCTTCAATCGGAGTGAAAACAACTTCACTCGAGTGAAGTGATGTTTTAGTTCCAAAGTTTTTTCTCTTTGATAAGTTCGACAGAAAGCCAGACAACGAAGAATTTTAGCTAAAAATTCTTTGTTGTCTGGCTTTCTGTCGAACTTATCAAAGAGAAAAAACTTTGTGAACACTCGGAGTGAAGTTGTTTTTACTCCGAGTGAGGCAAAAACTTCACTTGGATGACAATGTTGGGTGTAATATCAGTGCGCTAAGCATGTGTCAGGACTAGTGATGGCCAAAAGTCAACGACAATATTTATTGATTTGAAAAGTCAATGGGATTATCCAAGGCAACTATAAAGAGATAATCAACAAAGGCGATAACCATTGACTTGCGATAACGCAGATAATAATTTTTCGGATAGCCATTGGCGCCGACAATGGCTGAATTCATTTACTTTTATCCGGTTATCGCCGACAATGGTTGACTTCGAAAGTCGAGTCAACCATTGACTTCCATAAATTAAACATTGTCGCCGACAATGTTTAATTTATGGAAGTCAATGGTTGACTCGTGGAAGTCAATGGTTGACTCGTAGAAGTAATGGTTGTCGGAGTCAATGGTTGACTCGACTTTCGAAGTCAACCATTGTCGGCGATAACCGGATCAAAGTCAACCATTGTCGGCGATAACCGGATAAAAGTCAATGAAGTCAGCCATTGTCGGTGTCAATGGCTATCCGAAAAATTATTATCGGCGTTATCGCAAGTCAATGGTTATCCGAAAAATCATTATCGGCGTTATCGCAAGTCAATGGGTATCTCAAAGAAAATAACCATTATCTTATTTTTTTGACTTTTGGCCAACACTAGTCAGGACTAGGAATATTAAGAAATTTCTCATTTTAATCTTCATTTTTAGATATAATCGGGCGAATAGTTGTTTTAAAAATATACTCAATCATATGGAAAATTTGCCAAAAATTGGAAACAAAAAAGGTTAAATCATCCAATTCTAAAACGAGTATTTTTGCTTAGTCAAAGTTTCAAAGTCCATTCATACTTTCAGATCTCTTCTATTCTCAATCAAATTTAAGGAATCATCGGGGTTAACTTATACTATTTCATTGTTTTTCCGAATCTGTCATGGACAGCTGCGAATGATTACTGGAAAAAATGATATGAACTTCATTTGGTGAATCTTACGAGCTGTTTCCCGAAGAGGACTTTGTGTAACAAAAATTGTTTTGAAGATATTTGACACACATATATAAGAACTTTGTGCAGTAATAAAGAAATTTAAACAGTCAAATATCTTTTTTATTTGATACGTTTTTCTAGACGCACTCTTAATAAATATGAGATCAGATGATCATCAATTTTTCTTAAATGAAACACAAGAGCAAGCCCTTCGACATATCGGTCAAACCAAACGAGTCGTGGTCATTTTTATCAAGTGGAAATATCATGTTTTAACCAATCTGGAAAATTTGCATAAGCCAAATGATGCAGCTTTGATAGGATTTTTTGCTGAGAAAACGCGGGCCAAATTACCTCGTGGCGTTGAAAAGAATTTTGATGAAATTTTTTGGTTTAATGTAAGGATTTGGGAGGTACTACACAATAGGGGAGGGGGCCACCCACGTGAAAATTTTTTTCTGGAAATGACCCCGCTAGGGGTAAAAACATGCGGGGAATCCGAATTTGACATTTTCGAAGCGAACAAACCTTTGCTTCGAAAATGTAAAAAAATTGAAAAATTACTTCGATTTGGTGTTCCCCATACCCAAGGAAGCATGGTTCTCTCGGTACGCCGTCGGACCGTTCGATCTTGTAAGTTAAGCAACATTGGGCCCGGAGCGTCTAAGTTCGGTTTCCGAAGCCTTGAGCATGTGGAATCCCCTGGCCCAGGGCGTTAGGCATGCGCAAAAAGCCCTAGTAATTTGGGAATAACTCCTGTTGTGGGCGGCGCGCCCTTCATATCTCCTGAAAATGAATAGGAAGAGAGAGGCAGAAAATGAATTAAAAAAATACCCGAAAATCTCCGAGTACAAATTTTGAGCCGATTTGTAACCATTTTTGAAAATTTGATTTTTTGGCCCCTAGATTTTTTATAATTCCNGAATAGGAAGAGAGAGGCAGAAAATGAATTAAAAAAATACCCGAAAATCCCCGAGTACAAATTTTGAGCCGATTTGTAACCATTTTTGAAAATTTGATTTTTTGGCCCCTAGATTTTTTATAATTCCCCTTCGGTTCACACTCTCTGGTATAGATAATAATAAATAAACATTTGTAGGCCGATTACTCATGCTTCGAATCGTTATTCACCGACCTTAAGATGTTAAACATCCCTGAATTAGACTCATTTTTGGAGCAAGCAGTGACTTTAATTCCTCGATCCAAACTTAGGCTAATTGAAAGTGAAGAATGGGTTATTACTACCTTATGTCATTTTCGACAAAAATATCAAATACCAGGTAAGAAATTTCTTATAATTAGTTACAGGGTGTTCCAAAAAAACCGCCATTTGGTTATTTTTTGGCGAAAATTTTTCTTCCTCAAAATAACTCATTTGGGTTATTTTTATGCGAAAAATCGATTGTGCGCATCTAAAAACCTTGAAAACGCCTCCCAGTCCATGAAATATACGATTTTCATACTTTCAAGTAGGAATTCCTACCGAAAATAACTGAAAAAATCTTATATTTCATAGTCTGGGAGACGTTTTCAAGGTTTTTCGATGACGCAATCGATTTCTCGTATAAAAATACCCCTAGTGAGCCTTTTGCCACAAAATGTCCAAATGGCGGTTTTTGGAACACTCGGTAATTATTTTTCATTTCTTTCCAGGTCCATCATATGACGACTTAGAACCGCTGCGGAATAAAGCATTAGAAAAAATGGTAGCGGAATACGAAGGTATCCCATCAGCAGGATATGCTCTTTTGGACTTTAAACATATCTTCAATGTACATGCAGAAATCGAACGTATCAAAAATTTGATTGGTGGATTTCCTATGTTTAGAAAGCCAGTACATGGTGCTGGATGTGGAGGGTGTGCTAGGATAAACAATGAAGAAGAATTGAGAGATTGGATTCAATATACGATTCAAGAAGGTTATGACGATGTAAGTCTCATGTGCACAAAAAATAGAAAATACTTATTTCTATAGAAAACAGGAATTAGTATCGATTAGGTATCCTATCAAGTGGTTTTGGGTGTTTTACCCATGGCCGATTAGCTAACGACTTGACCTTCACTCATAGGGCGCGGGTTCGATCACGCTTAAAAAGGAATTGTTCAATTTTGAAGCTTCTTTTTTAGCTCTACCTCATCGAAGAATGCGTTTTTGGAATGGAATTCAGCGCTGCTGTGTGTCTTTTAGATGATGGAACTTGGAGACCGATGTACATTTCTTATAATGGAGTGAAAACTGTAGTAGATGCACTAAAGGCTTGAGATCCTTTACCTTTCCATGGCGAAAGATTTGAAGATTGTCGTGAAATGTTTCCCAATATGGAAGTATTTGTCGATAAAGTTATCAAAGCATACAAACCACCGCATCCACATTTGCTATGCATTCAAGGATTTCAGGTTTTAAAAAATTAAAAAATTTAAAGTTAAAAAAAATTAGCTCGAAAAGAATTCTGACAAGTACTATCTTACTGAAATGACTTATAGAATGTTGGGACAAAGAGATACCATGCTTAGTTATATGTATTCGGGTAAGTCATGTTTTTAAAGGATAAATTGGAGTTAATAAAAATAATGGACAAAAAAACGATAACCCGGTAATACAAGGCAGACTCAGCTCAACGAGATGAGTAAAACTAATCCCATATTGTATAGTGTGTCCATCCAGTCACAAATACTTCCATCCAGTCTTTTGAGCATATCTCGGGCTAGGAAAAAGATTTCGGGTTGCGCACACACATTTCTTCCATGAATCAGGGTCAGGGAAGGATTTTCAATGTTCGAAAATACACGCAATCGATTCCTCGCATAGAACTCCCTATAGATTTTGGTGAAAATTAAAAAAATCGCAAAATTGCTCTTTTTTACACACCCTGTAGATAAATATAAATCCTTTTAGGTGTTAGCCAAGAAACCGCCCTCTTGTCATGCCATTTAGACCCAAAATATCAAGCGGATCCAGATCCAAATCGTCCAAAAATTTTTGAACGTCATATATGGTATCCCTACAATGAAGGTGTTCTTCTTTCTCATCGAGGCGTGGACATTTCAGCGCCGATAACCAGCGAACTAACAGTAAGTAGAATTTCATTATATTTAAGAAATCGACGAACCTAAAAATTAAATATGAGATTGAGCTTAGTGTCCAGTCCTTTCGGACTTTTCCAATACATATGAGCCGCCTAGGACTTCACTTCGGACCATTAAAAAAAATTGAAAAACCATCCAATGAGATCTGTATATGTATATCGATCAATTTTTAGTTTAACTGGCTTTGTGAACCAGGAACAAAACTTTGCAAACCTGAATCTTTTGCACATTTTCTTGTACACATTCGATTGCGAAATAAAAATAAGTCAAAAGTTTTGGAAGACTTGGTATGGTTAGAAAATAATTGGCGACCTGACATTGTTTCAACGGAGGTCAATGAAATGAAATTGGATGAGGATATGGAACTTATAGATGAAGAGAATAACTTTGAAGAAATTGAAGACCCCGACTTAAATATCTTTAATTCTAGCCAAAGAAGTTTAGTTCGAGTTACTGTTTGAAGAAGAAACTACTCTCAAAACGAGATCATTATTATGATCAATTATTTTATGTACAGAGTGCCCCAATAAAAAGGGCAAAATTTTTGAGCAGTTTTTCAAGTTTTTCACCAAAATAACTCTGTAGGACTTTTTCTATTCGAGAAATCGATTGCGCGCAATGCCAGACCTTGAAAACGCTTCTCTGAACATGATTCAAGAAAGCAAAGTGTGTTGAAGAGAAAATAGGCTAATACAGGGTCTGTAAGAAGTGTTTTTAAGGTTCAACGATGCGAGCAATCGATTTCTCACATAGAAAAACCCCTATAGGATTATTTTTGTGCAAATTGAAAAATGTTGAAAAATCGCGCAAAAATCCCAAAAATGTCTTTTTTTATTGGGGCACCCCGTATATTACTTGAATTCTTGCGTATCATTATAAAAAAGTAAATCACAATAAAATTATGATATTTCTCTCATTTTCGTCATACTTTCATAACGATTTTCTTCGCCACAGAAATTTTTTCATAAAAAGTGATGTTCTACAAAGTTGTTCTTTATGATCTCAGGAGTTCAATGAGCTATTGCTCGACCAAAACGGATCGGTAAATTTTGAATTTTCTAATATTCGATCAATTTCGTTTCAATATACAGACTTTATTGATCCGGACAACATCTATCGAATAACTAAAAGATAAAGGTAAAACTTTGATGACACCTCACTCATGGTCTAAGCCGGATTCTAAAAAATGTTTCCATAGCTAAAACTGAAGGAGGTCAAAAATTGAAAATTCTTTAGATTAGCAAAATTTACCATAATTTATGGGTTGGCATCACTTGCGCATACACATTTGCGCATGTACACTTGCGCAGGAACATCTGCGCACGAACATTTGCGAATGTAAATTTGCGCATGTAACATTTGCGCATGTAACATTTGCGCATAGACATTTGCGAATGGACATTTGCGCACGAACATTTGCGCAGCGTCATTTGCGCATGCATCATTTGCACCTGCAACATTTGCGCCTGCAACATCTGCGCCTGCAACATTTGCGCCTGCAAATTTGCGCATGCATTGAAAAAATTCATCAAACTTGAAAAATTTTTTAAAACCTCTCAATTTTTAACTTTGATTTTTTACAATTTATCCGTTTTTAGATAATTTATTGTTTATTCAAAAAAATTAGCTTCGAAATAAAAATTACCTATAGAAAGATGTGCGACTTGCCACAATTAACTCCCATATTCATTATTCTCATATGTGAGTTGTTTTTCTTATGCCTTTTTAATTCTTTAATTTTATGCATACTGGTGGCCGCTATATTGATTATGCAGATTGTCGATTTCGTTTATCGTATTAAGAGTTCGAAGCGGAATCATGAGGAACCAATTAGTGTGATTGTAGATGATGGACGATCATGCACAACGTATCCAAAAACCGAGAGGACCCAGGTTGATTCGTATGTTTTTGTAAAAACTTTACGGGAATATACGGCACTAGGAACGAATCTAATTTACCAATTTACAAACGATCTTATTTACGAAATTAATTTACGAGTTTAATTTACGGAATCTTATTTACAAGAATCTTATTTACGGAATATAATTTACAAATCGCCATAACTCGGCCAGGTTGAGCTCGGAGCGGCTCAAATCGCTCGGAAACGTGTTTTTTGACCGCGAAAATCCCCTAGAACTCAAAATCAGCAAAATTTAACGTTTCTGATATAACTTTTCAAATTCGTAAATTAGATCCTTGTAAATAAGATTCCGTAAACTAGTTCCGTGTAAATTAGGATCGGAACCTAATTTACAATAAAGTAAATTCGTTCCTAGTGCCTTGTAAAGTACATCATTTAAAAGATAAANGGCAAAAGTTCTGGCCTAGGTGGACAAAAGTTCTGACATAGGCGGCTAAAGTTCTGACATTGTCAAAAATGCTGAAAAGGTGTTTTCTTGTCCAGAATTGTCGAGAAAACACGTTTTTGAAATATCAAGACTTTTGTCCGCCTAGGCCAGGACTTTTTGCCGTCCCCTGTAAGCAAAACATAAGGGGATTTTTTTCATTTTTCAAACGAGGTAATAGTTCAGATTAATTTAACCTATCTACATGCCTGCCTATCAGGTTGTTCCAAAAGTTCGTGGACTTCACTTCTCATTTCATACTTTATAAATATTCTTTATAAAAAATTTTTATTGTTAAAATATTTTTATAAAGAATATTTATAAAGTGAGAAGTGAAGTCCGCGAACTTTTGTAACCACCTGATGACGATGATAGTTGTTACATAGCGATAGAAATGAGTGGGATAAATTGCAATAGTGGCGTAGCCAGAATTTCTAAAATCTGCATAAAATTTTTTATTCGAAACATGCATATTCGGAAAGCTCACATATGAGTTTGTGCTAATTTTTTGTCGAAAAATTTTTTTTGAATTCTCCCCTTGGCCGTGAGATCAAAAAACACAAAAATTGACAAAGTTTGTTTTCCTAAAAACCAAATTTTTTGTGTGTTAATTTTGCGCCAAAAGATTCTTCAGAAAATTTTGCTAGGATCACGAAGACTAAAAGTTTTTAATTTTTTCGAAAATTGGCTACAAAATTTTGACTAACCTCAAAAAAATCGATTTTTTGAAGTTTGCCAAAACTTTGAGGCTAATTTTCGAGAAAACAAAACTTAGCCTTCTAGATGTGGAGTCCCCTAGCCAAATTTCATGAGGAATCTTTTGCGCGCAAAAATCAGGTTTTTCGAAAAATTGACTTTGTCGATTTTTGTTTTTAACCATACAGCCAAGGGGAAAGGTCAAAAAAATTTTCGACAAAAATATATATCAAATTCATATATGGACTGTCCTAATGTATGTTTCAAATAAAAAATTTTTAATTAAAGATTTTTGAAATCCTGGCTACACCATTGAATTTCAACCAAAACTTGTAATTTTTTAGTAAAGCACATCCCGGAAGTCTCGAGACGAGTTCAGATACCCCTAGGACGCAAACTTCAATGCCAAAGATTCAAGAAAAGAGTCCCATTTCGAACAAGACTGAAATTATTCAAGATGAGACATCGGAAAATAATCAGGTATGAATTAGGATTAGAAAAAGCGATTAGATTTTCATGAAATACCAACTCGATTTGAAAGCTTTATGCTTGAAGCAAATCGTGGGAAATTTTTGCACATAGGTGATGTGCAAAAAAATTTGTTCCTCTTGTGCAAAAAATTTTTCCCTTATATGCAAAATTTTCGTACTCTCTCTATAGCTTAACCATTTTATAGATAACCTCTTTAACGTCGAAGGAATTAAGCTCCATCTTTGATCAAATTAGTTCAGCTAAAACAGATTCTGCTTCTTTAGCAACTAGTGAAAATGGTGAATCGAAATTGGAACATACTCAGCGCTCGGCCAGATCTAGCACAACACTTTCGACACTCAATTGGAATTCCAGTGGAAATCAAAATCTCGGAACCGAAGTATAATCCTTTGTACGTTTAAATTATATAGACTTTTTATTATGTATGTTATAAGCGTTTTATGTATAATTTATACATGTTTGTTCTAATAATAAACTTTGTTTTATTCAAGGGAGTATATACTTAATATTAGAGACCGGAGTGTGGCCTCTACTGGAGATCCCGGTCCCCCGGATTTTTTTGGGCCGACCGGGGAAAATTGGGGGTTTGGTTCCAGTCCCCGTTTCTTGACCGGGAACTTTTTACACCCCATTTTTCCATTTCCTTAAATATGCCAGAAAATCCCCAATGTTTTTAACAAAAATTGAAATTTTTGGGCATTTTCAACTTTTTTTGAAAATTATTGTTTTTTAAAAAATGGCAATTTTCGCTCATCGGCGCTATTTTTTCTTAAATGTCAGGATTTAAGTTAAAGATTGTTTAAAATAATAATATTATCAATTATTTAAATTTTTGTAACGTCCATTCTATGAAAGTAAGATCCAGGAAGCATGAAATCTTGTGAAAAATTTAAATGTTAAAAATTTTTTCTCATAGTCAAAGTACAAAAAGTATGGCTCAATTAACATTCTAAAGTTGTCATAGATTTTATGTAAGGCAACATATTGTTTATGTTTCTCGTTTCTCATGCTATTCAAGCATAAAATTTTAACTATTTACTAACAAAAAATTTGTTGTTTAAAATTATGCAATTTTCATCAAAAATTTGCATTTTTTCGATAAAAAAATTCAATTAAAAAATGGCACTAAACCCCTCCCTCCTCTGAACCCCTTAAAATATCTCACCAACTCATCAGCCACTGACCGCCCCCTAAGCATAGATGGTAAGGAACTCATACTTTTTGACAAAAAGAAAGGTCCAACAAGGAAGCATGGGATGAAAAATGGGAAAAAAATTTTGGCTTGTTGAAATAAAAATTCTGATTCATGTCTTCGTTTCAATAACCCAAAACAATGTTCAAATGAATAATTTTGGTGCCATTTTATTCGTCTCATAGAGCTATAAAATGATGATGAGGTTGTTTTTTTATAATATTTGATCAATCGTTTCAATAAACAGACTTTTATTGACCCAAGCAATAAACACGACTGGGATTAATCCCTTTCGCTTTGATACACAATCACGTTTGAAATTTTTGAACAATATTCTACGCAATTAACTAGAAAGAGTTAAAATTTCAAGGGGTGCCGTAAAAATCGTTCAAAAGTTCTCTGGTCCTTTAAAGTACTTTTACTGATAATTATAAAAGCATGAAAATGTGAAAAATCTAAATGCTAAAAAATTTTCTCATAGACAGCATACAAAAATTATGGTTCAATTCACATTCTAAAGTTGCCATAGATTTTATGTAAGGCAACATATTTTATTTCTCATGCTATTCAAGCATAAAATTTTAATTAAAACTATTCGAGTCATTTGGTGGAAATTTTGAAAATAGTTGGCTTGGAAGATGTGTACAGTATAGCTTATTAGTGCAAATCTACTCATAATTCCACAACTTTCCAGCAGTTTTTAAAATTTTATTCACCGCTATGTCAGATATAAATGCAACCGAGATAGACCCATGGGCTGCATTAGCCCTAAATCCGGTTGAGCTTGCAATTGTTGGCTCTGTATATTTTTTACTGACAACAATATGCCTTATAGCTTATGTAACTGTTATTTGGGTAAGGAACACATATGCTTTGAGGTGGGGGGGGGGTCAGACCCCCACCACTATATCATCTTGTCCAAATTTCGGAAAACATCTCATCACCTCGTAGGCCGGTCGGAGATTATTATTATTATTATTTATTGCCAAATTAATAAACATGACAATCAATACAACATCCCAGGCAGTGCACTTATCGGGATCAGCCNAGGCCGGTCGGAGATTATTATTATTATTATTTATTGCCAAATTAATAAACATGACAATCAATACAACATCCCAGGCAGTGCACTTATCGGGATCAGCCGAAAAAAACAAAAGGGGCCCTTATGATTTTACTAAAAATTTTGTTGCTGAAATTTCTTGTTCAAAATTGTACAATTTTCATCAACATTTTGCATTTTTTCGATAACAAATTCAATTTTTCGATGAAATTTTTGGTTCTAGTTCGGATTAGCGGCCCAAAATGACAGGGTTATAGGGGTGATGTGACACTTGGGTGTAGGGGGGAGGGTGATTTATAAGTTTGATGAGGACTTCTATGAAACGTACACTAATGGGTGTCCCAGTAGCCCACAAATTAAATTTTTTTTAATTCCAGATTTTCGCCACTCATCACATCTTTATCAAATATACTGCCTATAAAGTTATGATAAATATGGGTGTCAGCGATATTGGAATGCTCCTAACATATTACTTACAAGGCGCACAAATGATCCAAAATTCGGATTTTGGGTATTGGCCAAGTCGAGTAAGCAAATCAAAAAAAGGTTATGCAAGACTTATTTTAGCTAGCCGGTGGACTGAATACAGCCACTTGGTGTGGTACTATGATTTTTACATTTTTGCTAGCTTTGAATCGATTCGATGGACTGGTTGGCTTGAATTTTATTCCGCCAAATAGTCATCCGTTTTATAATGTAAGGGTTTGGTTGTTGACTTTTTTTGGTATGGACCCTGGTCATAGACTAGCTGATCTAGGTATAGCCCTAATTGATCATGGACTAGCTGACTCATACAGGGTGTATAAAAAACGAAATTTGGGCGATTTTTTCATGTTTTTTCGACCCGAAAATTTTACAAAATGACCCTATTAAGGCAAATTTTATGCGAAGAATCGATTGCGCGCATTTCCAACGTTTGAAAACGCTTTCCTGACCCTGAATCAGAGAATCGAAGCGTGTGTATTGAAGCGAAAATCGAAAATTTTAAAATTTTCTGCCTGAAAATGATTTTCTGGGGGTAAATTTATGTGGGGGATCGATTGCGCGCATTCCTGAAGCTTGGAAATGCTTTCCTGATCTTGAGTCAAAGAAAAATTGATGTATTATAGCAAAAATTGGTCATCGCATCAATACACACACCCCGATTCACTGAATCAGGGAGCCGATTTCAATTACACGGATAATTCTTTGAAATATGCACAAAAGGCTACAAAAACTCAAAAATTGAGAAAATTGATTTCCGGATCTAGATCCGGATGTATCCGAAACCTTCACTAATCTATGGCCATAATAGTGACTAACACGATTCAGACATACCCACACTTATCCTTATTCATATGCCTATATTTTAGAGACTAATATTTATCTCACATACTCTTGTTATCTTCGATTTCATTTTTTGTATGGTGCCAGGTTTTGGATACTCTTTGGAAATTACATTTTATTTCCAAGAAGAAATAGCCAACTCGATCAACCTTACTTATATTTATACCATAATTGGGTTATGCCTACTTGGGGCATCATGTTTTTTATATGCACTTTCAATCGGTTTTTTGGCTAGTAAGGTAGGAACAATGATTTACCGTATTTTCTCTAATAAAAGTCCATGGGCGTTTATTTTTCAACCCTCCTCTTGTGGGGGTTATTAGAGAGTGGGCATTTATTTTCCGACCCAGAAGATTTTAGGAACGTCCATGACAATTTTTTAGGAAAATATTAGAATTCTCAACTTTTAAACCAAAATTTTCGATTTTTCACTAAAAATTGACATTTTTAAAAAAAAAGTCTTCAAATTTTGCCATTTTTTGTCTAAAAAATGCGATTTTTTGTAATTTTTTGAAAAATTAGGTGTTTTCAAAAAAATTGGGGGGGGGGGGTTATTTTTCAACTACCCTTGGAGACGGGCGTTTATTAGAGAAAATACGGTGAATTAAGCTTTTTATTTGATTCCACTTTCTTGTTGAAAATTTTGAAAAGTCGTTAAAAAATTGAAGAATAGAAAAAATTTGATTTTTTTCATTGAAACTTTTAATTTTTAATAAAAAACGGTTAAAAAATAGCTAAATAATAAATTTTCCATTACTATAGCAGGAACTTTAGCTGTTGAATGATCATAACACTATAGGGAAATGCTTCTAATCTTTACATTTTTAGCGCTGCTTGACCAACACTCTTTCCAAATACCATGAATTACGATTATTTATCCAAACTATTACTATATGTCTATACAAAGCTTTAATGCTAGTCTTATGGACTTATTCCATTCCACCGACAAAGTTCATATATGGATTGTATATGTGTGGAACAATACTGGACTCAGGGTTTCATCCATTCTTGTATTTTTGCATGAATAGGTATTATAGTCAGAAGCAGGTCCGCATCCGGGGGGGGTCTGAGCAGGCTCAATCCCCTTCCCTGAAACAGAAAAATTTCTTAAGAAAATTATACTTTTTTGAAAATTTTTAAAGGGGAGTAAACTTTACAGCGGCATTTCGAAGAGTGCATTTTCAACTTCAAAGTGTTATATCTCCTCAACCATAAGAGATATATGAGGAGATATAACACTTTGAAGTTGGAAATGCACTCTTCGAGATGCTGCTGTAAAATTTACTCCACCTTTAAGAAAAATGCATGTTTTCACAATCATGCCCCCCGAAACCGAATTCTGGCCACTGGTCAGAAGTGGATAAAGGACTAAAAAAATATTTTTTAGAAAGCTTAGAAAAATTATATTGGGAGCAATAATTTGTCGACGAAACAAAAATACAGTGGTTGTTTTACAAGGGAATAATAATATAAATGTATCTAATATCGCTGTCACATCAGATATGGCAAAGGGTCGAAGCCTCTCGGTTCCGGCTCCTTTATCCGCATGGGAGAATGGGCTCACTAGGCCAAGATCTCGTGAGAGTTAAAGGACCACTCAATTCGAGAAAACACTATCAAAAGAATCATACAGTGTGAACAAAAAATTGAATTTTTGTGATTTTTCAAGCAATTTATTGCCAAAAATTTTGGAGCTACTATACAGTAGGGGCTATCCACGTGAATAATTTTTCGAAAATTTTTTCTGGAAATGACCCCTTTTTGTCACGGGTTTTGTCACGCAAACTTTTGTCACGCATACAAACTACAAACAGACAGATTGTCGAAATAATTCCGTGCGAAAAATCAGCTTATTTCGACAATCTGTCGGTTTGTAGTTTGTATGCGTGACAAAAGTTAGCGTGCACCGTGGCTTGAATAGAGCGAGAAATTAAAAGTGTTTCAAATTTTTTTCGGTTTTGATAAAAGTGTCTTATTTTGATGAGTTATGAACAAAAAGCGAAAAAATTTTTGTGCATGCCTCCCATGACCTCTTACTAGAAGTCCATTTTTTTGGCTAAAATACCCTATCTTCAAAGTAGGCTATCTTTGAAATGCTAAATCCGATTCCAATGATTTTTTGATATGTTTTAGCTCTGATATAGACTTAAAAAATAAAGTATGAACCAGGTCCCAAAAATTATCCTTCGACGAGATATTTGATTTTGAAAAATGTCAATTTTTAGCTTTTTTATATGGGAGTAATTACGGAAAAAATTCCTATCTCCGCAAAGAATATTCCGTTTTTGCTAATTTTTTGATATGTTGTTGCCCAGAGTATATGCCAACTTTTTATAAAGCGATTTTGTGTGAAACGTCATTTTCGTTGATTTAGGCGGCAAAAACCCATTTTAGCATACCTTCATTGCTAAGATCCAAAAATTAATATATCTCCAAAAGTTAAAACTTTTGTTTCATAGTCTTGGTGTTATTAGAAACCTGGAATCAAAAACTTTATTTTTTATCTAAACACTATGGTATGTTTTTCGAGTAGAAAAAAAGTTACAGTACAATCTTAATTTTGTTATTTTTGCTTAAACTTGTGCTCTTTCGCCTAATTTCGCTTAAATTTGTGTTTTAACGCGAAAAAAATTGAAACACTTTCAATTTCTCGTACATTTTTCTTAGAAATCGCGCCACCGTGCGTGACAAAAGTTAGCGTGACAAACTCAATTCATGACAAAATTACAAAAAGTATGGCTTAATTAACATTCTAAAAATTGTCATAGATGTTATGTAATGCAAAATATTGTTTATGTTTCTCATACTATTTAAGCATAAAATTTTAATTAAAACTATTCGAATCATTTGGTGGAAAATTTTAAAATACAGTCGCCGCTCCATATAGTGACATCTCGATTTAACGACCCCCCCCCCCCCCCCCCCCCATCGGGGCTTACATATTGCACAAAGGTAAAAGTGCAAAGTAAAAAGTGAACTAAAAAATTGAAGCATCAAGCTCGACTCTTCACTTTTTTTCTCGAAAAAAATGCAAAGTAAAAAGTGCGAAATAAAAGTCAAAGTGTGCACTTTGCAGTTTTTAGTGCATTGTTGGTGCACTTTATACCTTTACTTTACACTCTTTACTTTTGTGCAATAGGCCCCCTCTGTACTTTGAGGGTCGGCGCTAAACAAGGCTAACCATCGGAAATTTCCGATAGCGTTGTTTAGTGCAAACCCTGACAATTTTTACTTCAGTTATAACATATATAATGTATTTCTTTAAAAAACTCGATTTAATAACCCCCCCCCCCCCCTCCCAGAATTCGATTTAACGATTCCTCCCTGGGGGTGTCACTATATGGAGCGGGGACTGTAATTGGCTTGAAAGATGTGTACAGTATAGCTTATTAGTGCAAATCTACTCATAGTTCCACAATTTTTCAGCAGTTTTTAAAATTTTATTCACCGCAATTTTATTAACATGTCAGATATAAATGCAACCGGGATAGACCCATGGGCTGCATTAGCCCTAAATCCGGTTGAACTTACAATTGTTGGCTCTGCATATTTCTTACTGACGACAATATGCCTTATAGCTTATGTAACTGTTATTTGGGTAAGGAATACACATGCTTTGAGGTGGGGTCAGACCCCCTCACTACCTCATCTTGGCCAAAATTTCGGAAAACATCTTATCACCTCGTAGGCTGGCCGAAGATCAGCCGAAAAAAACAAAAGGGGGCCATTATGATTTTACTAAAAAATTTTGTTGCTGAAATTTTTTGTTCAAAATTGTGCAATTTTCATTAAAATTTTTGCATTTTTTTGATAAAAAATGGGGCAACACCTGGATGATGGGGTCAAGAATGTTGGGAGGGGGCGGGAAGACCCAAGTATAGGAGTGGTATGACTTGGGTGTAGGGGTGGCTTATAAGTTTGATGAGGACTTCTATGAAACGTACACTAATGGGTATCCCGGTAGTAAACAAATTATAAATTTTTCAAAAATTCAAGATTTTCGCCACTCACCCCATCTTTATCAGTCATACTGCCTATAAGGTTATGATAAATATGGGTGTCAACGATATTGGAATGCTCCTAACATATTACTTACAAGGCGCACAAATGATCCAAAATTCGGATTTTGGGTATTGGCCAAATCGAGTAAGCAAATCAAAAAAAGATTATGCAAGACTAGCTTCTTTTAGCTAGCCGGTGGACTGAATACAGCCACTTGGTGTGGTACTATGATTTTTACATTTTTGCTAGCTTTGAATCGATTCGATGTAATGGTTGGCTTGAATTTTATTCCGCCAAATAGTCATCAGTTTTATAATGTAAGGGTTTGGTTGTTGACCTTTTTTGATATGGACCCTGGTCATAGACTAGCTGACCTAGTATAGCTCTATCCGGCCATGGACTAGCTGACCCATATATTGGTCCTTCCGGATCAAACCAACCGGATCTAGATCTGGATCCGACACTCAATATTTTAAAAACGTTCTAATTCGGGCTCAATTCTTTGAAATATGCGCTAAAGGCTACAAAAAGTCAAAAATTGAGTTCCGGATCTAGATCCGGATGTATCCGGAACCTTCACTGTTCTATAGCCATAATAGTGACTAACACGATTCAGACATACCCCTATACCTTATCCTGATTCATATGCCTATATTTTAGAGACTAATATTTATCGCACATACTCTTGTTATCCTCGATTTCATTTTTTGTATGGTGCCAGGTTTTGGATACTCTTTGGAAATTACATTTTATTTCCAAGAAGAAATAGCCAACTCGATTGACCTTACCCATATTTATACCATAATTGGGTTATGCCTACTTGGGGTATCATGCTTTTTATATGCACTTTCAATCGGTTTTTTGGCTAGTAAGGTAGGAACAATGATTTACCTATTTTCTCTAATAAAAGCCCATCGGCGTTATTGTTCAACCCTCCTTTTGGGGGGGGGGCATACGACCTCCAAAATGGTGTCACCGACAATCTTTAAAAAACTTTCTGTAGAAGTGTAGAACAATCCCTGCTATTTACAAATATAATAGCTAAATTGAAAACCTATCGTTTATTTTAGAGGAATTAGCAAGACAAGATATAACGCTTTAAAGGAGGGGGTGCCGTTTGCGGCCCTATCTAAAAAAAATTTTTCTCCAAATTGGCTGATCTTTGGTACTTGGGGGTTTTCGGGCACGAGAAATCGATTGGCGCATGTTCCGAGTTCCGAAAAAAATTTTTGTGACTCCCTACCGGGGTACCCCCTGTTAACAAATCAATTTTTTCAACTTTTTTATTTTGGCTCCAAATTGACTGATTTTTGGCACTCGGAAAAAATTGAAAAATAGAAAAAATTTGATTTTTTTCATTGAAACTTTCAATTTTTAATAAAAACGGTTAAAAAATAGCTAAATAATAAATTTTCCATTACTATAGCAGTAACTTTAGCTGTTGAAGGATCATAACACTATAGGGAAATACTTCTAATCTTTAAATTTTTAGCGCTGCTTGACCAACACTCTTTCCAAATACCATGAATTACGATTATTTATCCAAACTATTACTATATGTCTATACAAAGCCTTAATGCTAGTCTTATGGGCTTATTCCACCGACAAAATTCATATATGGATTGTATATGTGTGGAACAATACTGGACTCGGGGTTTCATCCATTCTTGTATTTTTGCATGAATAGGTATTATAGTCAGAAGCAGGTCCGTATCCGGGGGGGGGGAAGGTCTGAGTAAGCTCAATCCCCTCTCCCGAAACAGAAAAATTTCTTAAGAAAATTGAACTTTTTTGAAAATTTCTTAAAGGGGAGTAAACTTTACAGCGGTATCTCGAAGAGTGCATTTTCAACTTCAAAGTGTTATATCTCTTCAACCATAAGAGATATATGAGGAGATATAACACTTTGAAATTGGAAATGCACTCTTCGAGATGCTGCTGTAAAGTTTACTCCACCTTTAAGAAAAATGCATGTTTTCACAGTCATGCCCCCCCCCGGAACCGAATTCTGGGTACACCACTGGTCAGAAGTGGATAAAGGACTAAAAAAATATTTTTTAGAAAGCTTAGAAAAATTATATTGGGAGCAATAATTTGTCAACGAAATAAAAATATGGTGGTTGTTTTACAAGGGAATAATAATATAAATGTATCTAATATCGCTGTCACATCAGATACATCAAAGGGTCGAAGCCTCTCTGTTCCGGCTCCTTTATCCGCATGGGAGAATGGGCTCACTAGGCCAAGATCTCGTGAGAGTTAAAGGACCACTCAACTCGGGAAAACACTATCAACAGAATCATACAGTTGAACAAAAAATCGGATTTTTGTGATTTTCCTAGCAATTTTTCGCCAAAAATTTGGAGCTACTATACAGTAGGGGGCCATCCACATGAATAAATTTTCGAAAATTTTTTCTGGAAATGACCCCTCTAGGGGTAAAAACATGCGGGGGATCCAAATTTGACATTTTCAAAGCGAAAAAACACTTCCCTGATTCAAGGAAGGCCTGTGTATTTAAACGAAATGTCGCAAAAATACGATATACGATTTTTGCAACTTTTCTCTTCAATACACAGGCCTTCCTTGGATCAGGGAAATGTTTTTTCACTTTAAAAAGTCAAATTCGGATCTCCCGCATGTTTTTACCCCTAGAGGGGTAATTTCCAGAAAAAAATTTCGAAATTTTATTCACGTGGTGCTCCCTTTATTTGTGTAGTAGCTCCAAAACTGTTTTTCAAATTTTCACCAAATTGATCCTATAGGGGTTTTTCGATGCGAGAAATTTTTGTGCAAAAAAGTCACATCTTTACATAGATTGTATACTTTTATTATAACAATAAACTTTATATAAAATCAACATTTCCTATACAGTCAAACCTCCGTTTAGTCATCCCCAGCTTCCCTTCGGAGGGGTGTGATAATGATTAAGGTGCAGTGGTAAAACTCCAACATTGGGACCATATGTATACAACCCCCCGTTTACAGGCCGCAGACAATTTTGCGCGGACCCAAAATTTAAAAGTTGCCCAAAAATGATCAAATTTCCCAAAAATGTCCCAACTTTTCTATTTTTCATCAAAATTCATAATTTTTTTCGTCAAAAATCGACATTTTCTGAACTTTTTTCACCAAGCGTTTTACAAAAATTTTCGTCTGTGCTGGCTTTTTTTGAATGGGCCTAAAAAAAATTTTTAGTCGACGCGCGAAGTATATCGATCAAAAAAGGTCATCAGATTGGGGGGCTTGTAGATGTAACTTTTTGAAATTTTTGGGAGTACTTTGGTAAAGTGTGGGTGTGACACTCTGCACATTTCAGTGACGATTCAACCTGCGTTGACTCGTCACTGAAATGCATGTCTAATTCTATTTTGTTTCACAATTGAAAAATCGATTGTTGATTGAACTTTGTACATGTTTTTTAAATTCTTGATTAGTTGAATAGCTTCGGATCGCATGGTGCGGTTGACAAAGATATATGTGAAAACG